>JAXGGA010009736.1:0-50071 GCA_038373865.1 Uloborus plumipes
GCGCAAAGATCCGGCATTGATCGAGCTCCCCCTGTTTTTACAAAGTTCCCACACCACTGATGCCACAACTACTTATTTAACTTTTTATGAAATGAATAAAGACGAATATTCAATGCAAAGTAATAGTAAGAATATTTTTTAAGTAACCAGTGATTTC
Source organism: Uloborus plumipes (assembly GCA_038373865.1). NCBI lineage: Eukaryota > Metazoa > Arthropoda > Arachnida > Araneae > Uloboridae > Uloborus > Uloborus plumipes. The sequence goes on from JAXGGA010009736.1 coordinate 158, forward strand.
TCGGTGTCCTATTTGACACAAGCTAAATACACAATTGGCTCTATTGTTGCAATCAATTATGTTTTTCAGTGATTTACCAAATAAAAGATTAGGACGGGCATTTAAACAGGGTAAAAACTGTCTAAATGAGACAGAAAAAATGCCTCAATTCTTAGTATTCTAATAAGAGGAAAGAGTTAATTTTAATGAATTTATTCAAAGATTTGAACTTAAAGTAAATACTGCAAAAAAACAAAAAAACGAAACGTCACAGATTGTACTCCTGGTAACGTTGAGAGTTTTCACCCGTTTCCGTCTGTTTCCCGTGAAATATAGGTATATTCGCGAAGACGTTTCTTGAATCGCTACAAGTTTCAAGATAACAGACTTCTCACAACAAAGCATATTTAGCATATTTAACCGTTGTTGTGAAAACACATCAGCTCTTTATGAAGTGTTTCACCTTTATTTACTTACGACCTTTTCAGACTGACTGAACCGCAAACAAGCAAGGGTGAATTGCAGTCTCTGGGGTATTGCAGCCAATTAAAAATTTCAGAAAAATACGCTTTTTGCAACTTACTGCCAGTTCTGCTTTAGCTTTGGTGACACTTACCTTTGAGAGCTTTCCTGGTACACCGAGAATGTGCCAAGCGGTTACTATAAAACTATTTTAGTTTTCTCTGAAAATTTTTGATTTATTCCAGAAATTTTACTGGCTTTTATAGGTAAAGTTCCCCAATTTTTAAGAAATATTCATTGTTAGTTTTACGTTAATTTTTGTAATTTGCAGATTACTGACTTTTAGTGGGAAGCTTTCCAGTTTTTGCCTGACCTGTTATTGGCAGAAATTAGACGCATTAGCACCAGCAGCCCATTATTTGCCAAGAATGTTTTGGAGTTGCTTTCACAGTGTTTAAGATCTCACATAATGAGATGATCGCAATGATGTATATGCAAACTCGAAAAACTACATTAGGAGCTACGAGAAATCAAACTTTGTTCTTCGTTTTTCTCGAAATCGCTTTTTGGTCTCTTTCATCTTTTTTCCTCCTGGCCCTTCATATATCATCGTATTGAGGTCGTGCAAACAATATATGACACTTTATTCAAAATCACTTACTTGAAAATCAGAAGGGGACGGGGTGAATTTCTCTTTCTTTTGGTCTTTGTCTCCCTCTGCTGCGGAGCAGCAGGCTATGACAAAGCACATGGCTATGAGAAATACCTGAAAATAAGAACGAATTATATAGATTGTAAAAAACGCGAATACCTGCATTTTATATGACACTGCAAAAAAAGAGATGTTCTTTCTACAGTATAATACAGCTAATTTTACAGTAATAAACTGAAAAACTGCTAATTTTACAGTAGTAAACTGAAAAAATTGCTAATTTTACAGTAATAAACTGAAAAAATTGCTAATTTTACAGTAGTAAACTGTAAAATAGCCAGTTTACAGTAATAAACTGAAAAATTGCCAGTTTACAGTAATAAACTGTAAAATTGCCAGTTTACAGTAATAAACTGTAAAATTGCAAGCTTCAGTTCAGTGCAAAATGCACATTTTGCAGCTTTGGACTGGAACCTCTGCTACCAGTGTTATGCTGCTCTTTTTACAATATAATACAGCTAATTTTAAGGTAGTAAACTGTAAAATCAGGAACGTCATTTCGAAATTTTCCCGGGGGGGGTGGGGTAAAGGGTGCATACACAATGCAAAATCTACCAAAAAGTGGCAAAAACCACGCCCACTTATATGCCAATACATTGATTTCCCGAAGTCAGGGGGGGGGCAATTTACCCCCCCCCCGCCCCCTAAATGACGGGCCTGTGTAAAATTGCTAATTTTGCAGTAATCAACTAAAATTGCTAGTTTTGTAGTAATTAACTGTAAAATAGCTGGTTTTACAGTTTATTACTGTGCTTTTATAGTTTTAAACTGGAACTTCTGTTGCCAGTATTATACTTTAAAAACAGCTTCTTTTTGCAGTGCAGTACTTTGTACATCTTATATTAATTGCTTTTAAACCTTACCCTGTGAAGTATTAAGAAATGAAATATTCCTTGTGTAGTTTAATCAAGAGATATAAAAGTAAATAACCAAATGGAAACAGATTTTGTTATCGTTACACTTCACTCCCATCGTCCCCCAATTAATCGGTACATTTTATTTGAAAATGTTGTTATAAATTAGCTACTGCATTTTTGCACTGATAATTGACGCTGATGATTTTATGATTTGCTTGAACATTTTTCTGAGATTTCAGGGTGCTTTGCTATCAATCAATAACACTCATTTACCGTTATTCCGTTCTTTAATCAGCATCAAATTAGTTTCGAAAAATTCTAGGATTCGCAATCTCTTAAGCTATACAGTTAACTCTCACTTATGCGCCTGCCCTAGTTGCCAACAGAAAAAGGCGCATAAGGGAAAGAGACGTATAAGTGAACAAGCCTATTTAAAGGACAAAAACTCAACATAGATTCTAATAAGAGAATGAAAGGGAATGTTTCTATAGAAAAGGGACATATTACTATGGTTTGGCAATTACTGTAACGTAACTACAATGATAAAGAGAAAACAAAAGTTGTAGCATACCTAATTACAAACTGTTCCCTTTAAAACGATGCATAATAGATAATTGTCCCTCTCCGAACTCTAGTTCATGCGGAAAAAATGCCTCCCGTGAGCAATACAGGCGAAAGATTCAAGAGGAAAGTAAACAAAAATGCTTTTTTTTATTTCAAATAACTAAATTTTCATACATTTTAGGGAAAATTCGGCGCATAAGTGAAATATCTATCTTTAGAGCGACGCATAAACGAACGATACTCTCATTATTTTGCTAAAGAATGTGCTGGGACTATTTAAAATCGTCGTATAAGTGAAAAGGCGCATAAATGAAGCGGTGTATAAGTGAGAGTTCACTGAACTTCGAAAGGACTCTTCATCCAATGATAGCATTAAATTATCTTCCAGCTATCAAATCGTGAACTCATAGGAACGAAATAAGTATTCAGAAAGAAGTAATCAAAAATTAGTAAAAAATTGGTTGTCATAAAAGTTTCGTTAAACTGTCAACGTTTAAAACGATAAAAATCCCGATGGCGTAAACCAATGATTTTCAACTAATAAAGGGGCTACGTGTAACTTAATGGTATATGAAAATGTGTAAGGGTACGTAGCTAACTACCGAAAATTGTACAAAATTGTATATTGATATTGTTATCATTTAACTTGATCCTATATTGAAGCATAAGTAAACTTATGATTTTGGTATTGAAAAATAACACAGAGAACTAGCAGCAATTCCTGTGAAATACCTTTTGGAGCTTACAACTTTAACAAAACGACAACTTTTATGCAAACGGGTTTACGCGTTTAACTTACTTGAAGAATCGGTAGAGAAATAAGTAATAAGTTACGCTGATTTATAGCTGTATTTATCAATACAGGAACCAAATTGAATGAACTGTTCACAAAAATAAGGCCTGGTCGTCCTAGTTTCCGCAAAATTTTGTACAGCAAAACCTGTATTGCTGACCACCTTTGTATACCTATTTAAATTGATCGTTTTTGCCAGGTTCGGAATTTGTCTATTATCATATTTTTCAACCTTTACTAGTTGACCACCTAAGTTGACCTGAGCATACCTGTTTTTGTCGCCAAACGCTTCATCTATATATATAAAAATGAATGTTGGTGTGTGTGTGTGTTCCCTAAGATCTCAGAAACTACCAGGGAGATTTGGCAGAAATTTTCACCGTTTGTTCTTTTTGGTACTGGGAAGGTTTAGAGACCAGTTTCAACAAAATCCGATGGGTAGTTATTTTTTTATTTCAATTTTAGACCTGATTCTGTCTTTGTAATTTCAATTTAAAACTCCATTTTCGAAGGCTTTCATCAATCCAATCGAGTATTTAGTGTATCAACTCAACTCTATGGCAGATAGTTGGAATTGCTTGCTACCGTAAATTTGGCTATCTTTTGAATCGCGCCAAGAGCTCTCAATTATGGAAGTTTTCCCAATAACTATCTCAAGTATAAAGGATAAAAAAGGTATTTGATTAACAGATTAATCTTTTTTTAAATTTTCCCAATAACTATCTCAAGTATAAAGGATAAAAAAGGTATTTGATTAACAGATTAATCTTTTTTTAAAAACAAATGCGATTCAGTTTCATATTTCGGAACTCCTTTAGATTTGTAGAGGCTTAGATGTCATGCATTATTTTCCAGACGAACGCTATTTTGTTCTTTATACCTATTGCTGTTTTCAATCAAAGTATGTTACTATATTTTCTCGCCAAACATCCAATCAATAGTTCGTTTTCATGTCCATACTATTTGCTATGATATATCGCAATGTTGGAAATTATTTTAACGCCTTACAGAATGGTGTACATTTAGCGCCAAATATAATATTCAAATTGATTTCAGATTGCCAAAAAGTAATCAGCTTCATAGAGAATACCTCAACATTTGGCGACTCTCTTTCACAAAAGTGATAATACGTAAGTTTATTTATGGAAGGGATAGGGGTTCAGAATTATCCAAGGTATCCCAAATTAGCTACCAAATTGACGACTTTTTAAATAGCGCCAAGAACCTTCAATAATTGAAATTTTCCAAGGCGCGTTGCTACGCAACTATTTTTGTTTTCGAGAGTAGAAAAAATTATTTGTGTATGATAAATACCTGATTAAATATGTTTTCTTCTCAGACAAACATATTATTGCATGACAGTACTCAAATGCTACCATATTTTTTAAGGTGTTTGCTTTTTCATGTTCGTAATATTTGTTATTAACCGCAATGTTAAAAATTATTAACGACGTACGGAATGGTGGGTATTGAGTACCTACTATTTCATTAAAATTGTTTTCAGCTTTGCGAATAATATATTCATGCTTGCTCAAATTGTGCCACGAGTGCAAACTTTATGGAACTCATTTCTTCGCATTAGATATGTTGTTACTTAATTTTCAAACGGTTGTGTGTACGGACGAGTATTTCCCGATAGCTTATGCCATCAAATTACTAAAGTACAACCATTCCTCCATGCTTTTTTTTTATTCAAAAAGTTGTGTTACTTTTCTGTTTTAAGAAGTTTCTTCAAGTACTGTCAAGTTTAAGTATCATTTGCATCTTTACATTGCAAAATTTTAACAAGTCCGCCATTGTTGTTAAGCTTAGTTTAGCCTTCTAACTTTATTAACTTTATTAACTTTATAAGAAGTGGACATCTGTGTTTTCCAACTCTACAGAACATAGTTTTATAGTTTTAAAGGAAAATGAACTTTTTTATTGAATAACTTTACCAGAAGATAACTTTGCTTGATTTAGAATTTTCAAAATCTTTCATGCCTATTTTCAACAACGTCTTATAGATTTTTACATCCAAAACACCATGTGGAGACGAAATATACATCTAGGCAGAACAACGTCTGCCGGGTTCTGCTAGTATTTAATAAAAGTAAAAAATGTGTTTGGTGAGGTACATATAATTAATGATACACAAAAGGGGTACTTAGTTAGGGGTTAAAGCAGTGTCGATATTCGAGAGGGGGGAAATATCCCGAGGAATTAAGTATCCCCACTCTCCCCTATATGAATTAACAATCCCACATATTTTAATAGTTTATACCTGAAGCAAAAACTGTACATCAGCCATTTTAACAGCTTCCGAATAAACAATGAAATGAAATAAAAAGTAAGTCAAATTTTCAAGACTGCATGAAGACAACACTTCGAACTTACCGAAGTCTCTTTCATGGTGATGCTTCTTTTAGGAAACTTCTAAACTCTTGAAGAATCCCAACGTGAGCAGTGGCCTTATATAGAGCGATATTTCCACGAAAAAGAATAATTAAAAAATCCAGGTCTTCTTCTTCTTGAGACTCCGAACAAATTATCGAACGCTTCATCAGGCCCATTGTGTTTCCAGGATCGGTCGCAGAATCACTTTACTTTCCCGACTGATGATTCGATACTGGTCCTTGAACTTTTTTAAATAAGTAGAACGAACCTTGAAAGATGTTCGAATATCATATCTGTGTCTGTTCGAAAGGGGGTAATTGAGATCGCAGGAAATGATATCGAAGCGCTGGTGGAATTCGAGAGCTCGATGGAAGGTGTTCGATTTGATGAAACTGTTGTTAATTTGTGGAGACGAGTAGTGACTAGTAAAACATTAATTTTAGCTAATTTTGTACCTCAGAAGCAGAACGACGTAGGTCCAAAAATGGCAATTTTCATTTTATTACAAATACAGTGAACTTTCACTTATGCGCCGGCTCAAGGGACCAACAGAAAAAGGCGCATAAGTTAGAGAGACGCATAAGTGAACAAGCCTATTTAAAAGTCTAAAATGCAACACAAGTTCTTATGAGAGCATGAATAAGATTGTTTCTATAGAAAATGGTCATATAACTGCGGTTTAGGCAGCTACTGTAACCTAACTACAGTGATAAGGTGAAACAAAAATTGTCGCATACGTATTCACAAACTGGTCCTTTTAACCCTTCACTGCACGATTTTTTATATTTTCATGAAAAAAATCATTTGTTACCTTTTAAATAGCCCTGAGTTCAGGAAAAATGAAGAAAAAAATTAATCTTAAAAATGTGCACCAAAAATGATGTTTTAATTGTTTGTTCTATATATGGCACAAAGCACATGGCATATGCTTTGTATACCGATAAGTGTAATAACCTACAATGTGTTTTGTGCCATAAGTGGTATAAACAAACTTTCCACTAAGTGTATTTAAACATTTTTAGAACAAAGGAAATAATGACTAAGCACACTTCTAACGGAAATGCAGACACTCTTTCTTTAAAAAGCAAGAACTGTAATACCTAGACCAGTGCAACTAACTAGTGCATAAAAATCACACAAAACTGTTATAGCAATGTTCCAGAAGGGGCACAAAGCTCAGTTTAACTGCATTTAAAAATCATAGGAATATATGAGGGTTTATTTGGTTTGTGCCAGATCTGGCACACCGTGCAGTGAAGGGGTAAAACGATACATAATTGATAATTGTCCCTCTCCGAACTCTAGTTAATGTGGAAAAAATGCCTTCCGTGAGCAATAAAAGCGAAAGATTAAAGATAAAAGTGAAGAAACATGCTCATTTTTTAAGAAACTAAATTAAATTGCTTACATTTTTCGAAAAATTCGGCACATAAGTGAAATATTTATCTTTAGAGCGACGCATAAACGAATGAAATTATCATTATTTTACCATGAAATGTGCCAGGACCACTGAAAATCGTCGTATAAGTGAAAAAGGCGCATAAATGAGGCCGTGTATAAGTGAGAGTTCAATGTACAAATGTGACGACCAGCAGCAGGCTCTGGTCCCAACTGGGCTGGTCCTAGTCAAATCATAGACCCCAAGGAAGATCAATGGCGCTCTTAAAACTATCTACTCCCTTACTACTTACCGTCGCTTCGGGTAAACTATTCCAAGTTTCCACTACTCTGCTAAAATAGTCAGTTTTCCGAATTTCCAGGTTAGCCTGAGATTTAAACAGCTTATAACAATGAACCCTTGTTCTGCTTTCCGTGCAAAAATTTAACCCCATTACATCTTTCATTTTGGTAAATTTGAACAACTGAATCATGTCCCCCTGGTTCTCCTTTGCTCAAGACTATACATGTTAAGCATTCTAAGTCTGGAATCATAGTCTAAATTAGAAAATCCATTCACTAAAACCTTGTAGCCCTCTTTTGTACCCTTTCCAATAAATTAATATCTTTCTTAACCTATTAATGCCTAGCGTTCTTTTAAAAGGACGGTTCAAAAAAGGTTCTGAGTTCCTCCAAAACGAACATTTTAACCAAATAATAGGGTTCAATTAGTACCTTGGTATTCTTTCAATTCGTTATTAACAGATTGCAGCACATAACCATTGTAAAGCGTTGCCGTTTCAATATGATCTTTATCAAGAATGACGTCGTTCACAATCTCAAGCAAAAAAGCTAAGTTTTCAAAGTTATTCCCAGCTTCCCAGTTCATGTTAATTGCTGATTTTATTTCTTATAAAATGTCTTTTTAAATATTGTATCGTAGGCAGAAAAAAAAATTGAGTACAACAAGTATGTACCCTCTGGGGTTTATCGTAACTTTTGAGGGACGATTTTTCTTTCCTTAATTATTTTTTACATAATATATTTTTTTTATTTTTCCTGTCCAATAAACACCGTTTGTAACCAGTATACAAAATATCTTTGGGAAAAAAATGTCAGGCATTAATGGGTTAAGATAAGGAGACCAAAACTGAACAGCATACTCTAAATGAGGTCTTACCAAACTTCTATATAAAAAGCAGAAGAACCTTCTTAGATTTGTTTGAAATAGAATTAGTGCAGTGCATTGTATGTAGAATTTTATTCCGAATCAACCCACGAGAACGTTCTTCTCGAAAGGAAATTCTTTCCTAATTATTTAGCAGCGTGAAAAGAGCGCGAGTCCCTTTCTTTGAATGCATAAGATAATTTTTCGCTCTCTCCTGAAAAGTTACGAGATTAGACTTACGTTTGTCTGGTTCTGAGGTACAGATTTGTGAACATGAGAGAAGTGCTACTATAAATATAAAGAGCACTGCGAGGGAAGATATACTAAATATTAAAAAAATATAGAAAGCTCAAGCTTAGTTTAAAAACAAACTCTGCTTTCCCCGTATACCAACATTGATTTTTTGCCATCAGGTCAATATGTTCTCAAATACTTAAAAATGCAAATTCTATCAAACCAACCTTTTTAGCATTTAAAACTGACTTCTACTAACAAAATATACCTGTCTCATGCATTAAAAAAATAAAAAGAAATAGAATTCCTGTCCAAGTCAATTTCTCTTAATTATTGGGCTTGTTTTTCAACGAATTCCAATCATTAAAAACCGTACTATTATTGGGTGTTTGAGTTAAAATATTTTGTCCAATGTCTAAGCGTAATTTTTCAAGAGTGGCAAACTTAAGAAAAAATTACAAAAAATAAATTTTCCAACTTATTTTTTTTTTTTTGAATCTAAATACTGTCGGGCCCGCTTAATCGGGTAACAGATAAACGAATACCACGCTCGTACGAATGAAATACCCAGGAACCGAATCATTTATAAGTCACAGACGCAATGTTAAAGATCCCCGCTTAAACAAATACCCCGCTTAATCGAATAATATTCCTTGGAACCAACAGTATTCGTTTAAGCGGGGCCGACAGTAAACAAAAGAATAATAAACGAGCAAACAAAAGGGCAGCACGTTTTTAACAATACAAAGGCACTTTCCTATGTAACAAATTTTAGTAATTAAAAAAAAAAAAAAAACAGTAAGAAAGAAAATAAGAAAAAAACAAGAAGTTCTGTCAAGAACTAAACGAACCTACTTTCCCGTACATCGACATCGGCATTGTAGCATCTGATCAATATTCTCTTGATTATAGGAAACTAAAAATTATGTCAAACATATCTTTATAGCACTTAAAGCTGATTTCTGAAAGCAAAATATACCCCTCTCATCAGATAAAATAGACACGTAAAAAGTAAATAAACGAGTTAATAAAGTTTTATCGCATCTTTTAAAGAATGTAACTGTTATAGTTCTTCCGTAGAAAAATTCCACAAAGAAAGAAAAAAAACTCGTTCGTTAATAAAAGGTCTTGAATTTCATTTTTAATCCGTTGCCAGTTGTTAAATATAAATAAGGAATAAAATGCTCTCGTGAATGAAAAATTTTTGTTAACAAAAAAAAATCGTCTGATAAAAAAAAATAATAATAAATTAAACAAAACAAATAAATAAATAAACAAAAAATCGTCTGCCCAGTCAGTCATTTTTTCTGAGCCTGCATTTCCGCCATGTTTGCGGAGTCGGAATCAGAGTCCTCACAAAAGATTATTCAGAAAAGTACTTTACAATACATTATTTATCAAAACCATTTTCTTACAAAGTTAGTTTGAAGGAAATCCGCCTTGAAGTTCAGAATCAACATTCAATTTAAATTTCTCCGTAGGCGCTCATGTTAAAATTTTTTCTGAACGGTTCATCATTGAACGAAAATTGGTTCAAATTGAAAAGTGAAATATAGGAATGAGCCTCTCTGAGATCTTTCGAACAAAAAAAAGTTTATTCAATTCGGACGGTTCACTTAAAAGTTATTAGGTGGGGAAAGGTTGTTTGAACGGTTCAATGTTGAACGAAAAAAATGTTCAAATTGAAAATTTAAATACGGTGATGAAGCATCCTTGCCGAGATCTTTTGAACAAAAAAAAGTTTGTTTAAATCGGACTGTTCATTCAAAAGTTATTAGGTGTGAGAACTTGTTTGAACGGTTCAATGTTGAACGAAAAATTGTTCAAATCGGAAATGTAAATACGGGAATGAAGTATCCTTGATAAGATCTTTCGAACAAACAAAAGTTTGTTCAAATCGGACTGTTCATTAAAAAGTTAGTATCGCGGGACCGGTTATTTGAACTGCTCAAAGTTGAACCAAAAATTGTTCAAATCAAAAAATCAAATATGGGAATGAGCTGTACTCGCCGAGATCTTTCCAACAAAAAAAATTTTGTTCAAATCGGAATGTTCGTTCAAAAGTTATTAGGGGGGGACAGACAGACCGACCGACCGACACACAAATTCCCCATCTCAATACCCTACTTTCAAATTTTTAATTTTTCGATATTTATTTCATTTTTTTGTTTCTTTTTTACTTTTTTTTACTTGGCGATATTTTTTGAACTTGGCGATATTTTTTGGACTTGGCGATATTTTTTGGACTTGGCGACATTTTTTAGATGCATTAAGCCAATTTTAATGCTTTTTTCGTTCTCTTTTACTTTTAACGGGAAAGTAGGCTAAAAAGAGAATCAAAATTTGAAACACGAAGAAACCATTTTGGTCGAAAACAAGATCGTTTTCAGTTTTTTTTCCCTTATCCGATGAATAATAAAAGTCTTTGATCTTTTTTTTCTAACGTAGCCAAAAATTTGAAACAAATAATAGAACTTCAGAAAAGGTTAAATAAGTTATTTCCATTAATTCTAAAATTGCTTAAAGCTTCTTCTCTAGTGTAAACAAGAAGTTCTGTCAAGAACTACACTGTTAAAACAATGTAATCAAAAATGACTAAAAAGTACTCAATTTTGAACACATTCATTTCTCAACATAGCTCCGAATACATTTGTTTCAATTTTGAGAAACGCATGTACTCATTTTTTTGAGTACATGGTGGGATCAAATTCGAGTACATACTATTTACTCGTATTTGAGTACATGCGTTTCTCAAAATTGAAACAAATGTAGTCGGAGCTATGTTGAGAAATGAATGTGTTCAAAATTGAGTACTTTTTAGTCATTTTTGAGTACATTGTTTTAACAGTGCGCTGCCTGCGCCATGGACTCGCACTCCTCATGGCTGTCCTTGCTTTTAGCATGATTATAATACATGGTTCAAAATTGAGATTTATTTTCGAATTTTGCAGTCATCACAAATAAACTAAAGTAAAAATTTTCTCCATAGGTGTTGACGCTAACATTCGTCTAAAATGGAAGTAGGGTTCTTTTTGCATCTCTTAAGGCTCCCCGTACCTAGTGGAATCTGACCGAGAGTCGAGCAACTCTGGATCCTGGACTTCTCAAGAACTTGTTGACTGTGACAGAACTAAGCTGCTCCAGTAACACCGGTGCACCAGGGACCGAAGAAGGTACCAGCCGGCTTCGGATCCGCGCACATAGAACTTTGGAATCACCCGAAGCGATTTTGCAGTAAAAAGACTGTTGGTTGAAAGTGAAGTTCATGTATTTTAATTTGCAAATATGTACAGCTACTTCGATTAGCTTATTGTCACTTATTATTGATAAATAAATGCATACTTGATGCATACCTCCAAAGCATCCATGGTACCAGAGTGATCGCCCAGGCGGCGCTCTGATGGCAAAAGGCAGCAGAAAAGACCAAAACTGCTCCTTCCCGTTTCCTTAGCGGCCATCTACTGACAATGACGTTTCTTAACGGAACTAGAGTCTTCGAGATGTGCACTAAGTGCTCTTCTGCTCAGGTCTCCCCTGAGCATATTTTATCATGTCTGGGGCTTTCCAAATTGGATCTTATCCAAAACCCCTTGATGGTTCTTGACTTTCTACGGGTGAATAGACTCATGGACCTGATCTAGCTCTGCTGGTCTCGGGGATCAGAACAAACAAACAAACAATATTTGATGCATACTTAGTTCTCTAATTTCTTAAATGATTTTCATTGTTTTTGAAATTCATAGCTTATCCGCGAACTAAGTACGAGTAATTTATAACACAAATTAAGAAATTAAACTAGTGATCCCCCATATTTTTGGTGTGTTAGTTTCAACTTATAAATTAATAGTTACAGATTTTTTAACATTTGGTGCAACAGAGCTTGTTTAAAAAAAGTACTTTGGTCAAATGTAATGAAAAATTCAAGGCATCCAACTGGTTCCACTTTCTCTTAAGTCACTTTTTACTTTCTTCTATATCTAATATATAGAAGAAAGTATTGGTTTCGTGAAAATTTTCGAATGTCGAATTTTGACGGATTTGCACGTTTTGAGGTGCGCTGAGTCCATTTCGACCATTTTTGGAAAATGTCTGTCTGTGTGTCTGTCTGTCTGTGTGTGAGTCTGTATGTGTGTGACCAGTTTTTGTGGCCGCGCTAGAGCAAAAACTACTGCATGAAATCGAACAAAAATTTTTGCACATATGTACCACCATGTGAACTGGTGCACCTGACTTTGTTTAGCGAATTCCTCCAAGGGGGGTGGAGCAATCGCACGTGCTCTGCGCGGGGGTGATTGCTATATCTCAGGAAGTAACCGGCGGAATCAAACGAAAATTGGTCCATAGGTAGACCCTACTGAGTACAGGTGCTGATTTAATTTGTTTGTCAATATCTTGAAGGGGGGTGGAGCAATCGCACGTGTTCTGCGCGGGGGTGATTGCTATATCTCAAGAAGTAATCGGCGGAATCAAACGAAAATTGGTTTGTAGGTAGACCCTACTGAGTACAGGAGCTGATTCAATTTGTTTGTCAATATCTCGAAGGGGGGTGGAGCAATCGCACGTGTTCTGCGCGGGGGTGACTGCTATATCTCAGGAAGTTACCGGCGGAATCAAACGAAAATTGGTCCATAGGTAGACCCTACTGAGTACAGGTGTTGATTTGATTTGTTTGTCAATATCTCGAAGGGGGGTGGAGCAATCGCACGTGTTCTGCGTGGGGGTGACTGCTATATCTCAGAAAGTAACCGGCAGAATCAAACGAAAATAGGTTCATAGGTAGACCCTATTGAGTACAAAAGCTGATTCAATTTGTGTGTCAATATCTCAAAGGGGGGTGGAGCAATCAAAAGTGCTTATTTTGTCATTGCACCTACTGTATCTCGGGAAATATTGCTGCGATTTGAATGAAATTTGGAATAACACTAACTCATTCTGGAAGCAAGCATCGATTAAATTTTGGCGCCAATCGCCCCAGGGGGAGGGTGGGGTGATTTTTGCGCTTAGTCAACAATGCGAAAAATTAATTCATTAAAAAATCGCTTTCACGCTATTTAATTATCAAAACAGCTGAAAACTTTCAATGATTTGAAATTTTTAACTATTGCCAATTTCTTTTTACTAAAAATAAAATGTTTGCAATTAATCTAAACAAGGCTTTTGCAATGATTTCCAATTTCGCTCATTGATTCTGCATTTGCCGGGTTATTACGATAATTGGGAAATTGGAGCTGCTGTCTCCAATTATTCTGGCGAGTACGTATTTTATTTTGTAACCGGAATTCATAAGATAGATATAGAAGAAAGTTTCGTGACGGCCACGACAGCTAGTTTTGTTTGTCGGTGACTGATGTTATAATTGGACTACATTTTTAACTTTTAAATTCAGTACCGTCTTGGAATTAAATTTTACTTTTAAAATTGGTCTGAAATATCTTTATGGTACATTAATGCCCCCCCCCCACTTGAATTTAGAAATGAAGAACTTTTTTTTTGTGGGAAATTAAGGGGAATAAAAAAAAATGTGACTGATATTGCACAAAAGAGATATGGAAAAAATTGACTTATGTATAATTTAAAATTCTCTTCAAACTAAAAATATAAACTAAACAGCTTTTTTCCATTTAAAACTGAGATCTTAGACTTTATGAAAATACCTTGCTTCATCGAAAATACTTTAAAACTGAAAGTATGAAAATTATGTACTACCAGTGACTGATGTTACTAACATTTTGTGACTGATGTTACATTTACAAAAAAAAGATGTTGCCACGGATAAATTATTTCTAGTTAAAAATAAAATTAGCACTTTTTGTTTAAAATTGAAAACATCTATTTAAATCACAAGAAAAGTACATTAATAAAGTTTTAAGTTAAATTTTTAATGTAATTTTATGAAATGAAAAGTTATTATGCCCCATTCGAATTAGACTTTGAAAAACAGTTTCGAACTTTTGGTGATTCAAACTATAACTGCCAAAAAAGTGTTGCTGCTAATTACCTGCTCCAGCTTCTGATTTATTAAAAATATATTTCTCAAATATAACTACTGATAACACAAGTGCAAATCCGGTGGTTAAAGCTAAAATATTTTCACATTTCTTGAAGTGAAGTGTGTAAACATTTTTACGCGGTACAAAAAAAAAAAAAAAAAAAATGGACGTATACAATCATTTGATTTAGATTTTCTTCACAAATATTGAAGTTTTCCAACTCTTTAGTAAAATAATGTGGCAATTTCATTATGTAGTGTAGGTTGTTATGAAGCTTTTGTGGTAATTGCACATGGGAATATTGTTCAGTAATTTGCTATATAAAAAAGCACTTCTGTTTCAATACCTCAAATTTGCTTTCTAAATTTTTATTTTTATATATTGTTTCACAAACAATGCATCTGCTTCTAGGAGTATTGCAGATGTTAAAAAACATCTTATCTTTAGAGTCATCGTTATTGCAAGGAGTTTTGATATGTTTACAGCCTGGTGCGCGGCTCCTGAGATCATACAGGGTCAAAAATTGCTTAATCATGCGGACTGTTTTCATTGACAAGCACTTTGATTCATCTGCCATACACAGAGGGGCAAAGGCGGATACTAGGGAGGGGCGATGGGGGCGATCGCCCCTCCCTTGAGGGACTCTTCTGAAGCAGTTTTTGGATTTTGAAGTTCAAAGAAGGCAATTTTAGTTGATCTTTGATATTGACCTTTTAACTGTCATGCCCGAGATAATCTCGAGCACAGCACTGGTGTTCGAAAATGTCACGCCCGAGTATTACTCGGGGTTTTTTTTTTTTTTTTTTGAGTGCATCGTATTGTTATATCCGAATATATATCGGGAGACGTTTATTTCAGCTTCATCTCTTTGTCAAACCCGACTGGTTCTCGGGTTTGTGCTTGGAAAAGTGTTTCCAGTTATACCACACAAGACTGAATTACTGTAAGATATTCACTTTTATTTATTTATTTTTTTCATTTATTTATTTTTTAGAAAATATTTTTTTTTTTTTTTTTTCATTTTTAGAAAATAATGCTCCACTAGAAGCGAACTTTACACAACTGCCATGTTGAGTGGCAGCCGCCTCAAGCAAATATGCAGTGGCTACAAAAATCTAAATATTTTACCCATGTGCATCAATATATAAATTTTTAACTTCCAAGTATATTTTATTTTGTACTAAACATTTGATTTTTGCAATAAAAAAATTTGACAATTTGTGCACCCAAATCATCAAAATAACTTGACAGTTAAAGGGTTAAGGAAAAGGGTGCGGGGATTCGGGGTTCTGATCTGGGAATTTTTCGAAATGGAAGACCAAAACATTTGTAATATGTGTTAACAAGGATACATGGCGGAAAAAATGGGCAAGTGAGAAAAAAAAACAGTCGCCCCTCCCTTAGAACATTTCTGGATCCGCCTTTGGAGTTAGGAGTACTTGTTTGCACAGTTTCAATTCAAAAAAAGTTCTGTCAAGAACTAAACGAGCCTACTTTCTGGTATACAGACATTGATATTTTAGCATCTGATCAATATTCTCTCTATTATCTGAGACAAAAAATTATGCTCAACATACATTTTTGGCATTTGAAGCTGATTTCTAAAAACCAAATATGCCTATCTCATCTGATCAACTAGTAAAGTAAATCAACGAATAAATGAAGTTGCAGCACCTTTTAAGCAAATGAATCTAATATATTTCTTCCACAGAAAAACTCTCAGTTTTCAAAAAAGAATTAAAAATAGAAAGCACATCAAAATACATTTTATCAACAAAAAAGAGAGAAAATGTTCATAAATAATGCTCCTTAATTTTATTTTTAATCCATTGCCATAAATTAAAATAAATATTTTTAAAAATATGCTTCGGAAATGCACTAAGTAATAAAACGTTCTAAAATAAATTTTTGTTCGAAAAAAATCGTCTGCCAAAAAAAAACAAATAAAATAAAACACATAAACAAAAAATAGTCTGCACCGTTCTTTCTTCGAAAAATAGGAGTCAGTCCTTTTTCCTAACCTGCATGTCCGTTATGTATTCTGAGTTATGTATTCCGTTATGTATTCTGAGTCGAGGAGTCGGAGTTGCCAGAGTCGAAGAATCTAAAATTCCAATAGTGGGAGAAGATCTTTTTTTTTTTTTTCTGCATTTCTGCCATGGCTACGGAATCGGAATCGAAGTCATGGACTCGGTTCAGAGTCCGTAAAAGAGCTTATTCAAAAGATATTTTCCACACATTCTTCACGAAGAGCATTTTCCAACAAAGTGTGTTTAAAGGCAATCCGCCTTTAAGTTCGGGATCTTATTTGGTTTTAAAGTTCTCTGTGGTCGTTAATGTTGAATTTTTTGTACTGCCTAAAATTGAACAAAACTCGTTCAAATCAAAATGCGAACTATGGGAATGAGGCTTAATCCCCAAGATCTTCCGAACAAAAACGTTTTTCGAATCTTACGATTCACTCAGAAGTTAATTGGAGGGGGGGGGCAGGTTGTTTGAACGGTTCAATGTTGATCAAAAAATTGTTCAAATTCTAACTTTAAATACGGAAATGAAGTATCCTTGATAAGATCTTTAAAAAAAAAAAAAAAAAAAAAAAAAAAAAAAAAAAAACAGTTTGTTCAAATCGAATTATTTACTCAAAAGTAAAAGGGGGGGGGGGGACAGGTTGGTGGAACGGTTAAATGTTGGTCGAAAAATTGTTCAAATCCAAAATTTAAATACAGGACTAAGTATCCTCGATAACATCTTTCTAACAAAAAACATTTGTTCAAATCGGACTGTTCATTCAAAAGTTATTATGGAGGGAGGGGGGACAGACCGACGGACACACATTTTTCCCCATCTCAAAATCCCACTTTCCAATTTTTAAGTTTTCGACATTTATTATTTTTTTTTAATTTCTTTTTCACTTTTTTTTTTTGGACTTGGCGATATTTTTTAGACACATTAAGCCACTTTCAACCCTTTTTTTTTTGTCGTATTTTTACTTCAAAGTAGGCTAAAAATTGATAACAAAATGCGAAAAACAATCGCCAATTCAGCTGCTGCCTTCACTCGCCATAAAATCTCGACGAGATTATCCATGGATGATGAAGTAGTAAATGTTAAGATTTCATTTATTAATATGTCTTCATAAATGTATGTCCATATTAATTCTTAAGTTCTTGTAAACATTTTCCTGCTTGTTTTACTTCATC
This sequence comes from Uloborus plumipes, assembly GCA_038373865.1. Taxonomy (NCBI): domain Eukaryota; kingdom Metazoa; phylum Arthropoda; class Arachnida; order Araneae; family Uloboridae; genus Uloborus; species Uloborus plumipes. The sequence continues at coordinate 17,870 of JAXGGA010009736.1, forward strand.
CAATAACTAATCAATTTATTTGTTAGCAGAAAGGAGTGGCATAGTTACCTTCTATTAAGAAACACTGCGACAAAGGCCGCAGAGAGTCCTTGTCAAATTGGTCACTGAGCCCCTTCCCCATAAAAACCAAAAACTCCGCTTCCGAACCGGGCCTCCAAATTACCGGGCCCCTAGTTTCCAACTAATCTAGCATGTCCTCTCGTCGACTCTGCACAGAAGCCACTCCGTAGTTTTCGTAAGTTAGCAAATAGATATTTTAAATTTGAAAGTGATGAAAATAATTGGCTTAGTTCTACGTTAGTTGTCCTTTAAAAGCAAAAAACGGCCAAAAATAAAAACTTTGTAAAGGTATGTTTGTGGCTTACGAGAATTTAATAACAGAAAACAGCTTGCTCATTGACAATAGATGGCAGCACTAGAAATCATGCTGTACGCACGTGTATTGATTTTTTTAACAAAGGAAAATAGAACAACTAATAATACAATTAAACTGGAAAAATGTATCGCAACACCTGCTAAGCAAAAAATTCTGAACATTAAATCCGAAAGCTCTATGTAACAAAATAAAACTCCCCAGAAAATTAGATTAACATTTTTTTTCTTGATTATTAGTTTACTTTATCAAAACTCCCCATCTAACATTATTTATACATGGAATGAACAAAAAAAAAAAAAAAAAGAAACTACATATGATCAATATTTAAAATGATTCTTTGAAATGTTCCGATTTCTCTTGAATTAAGGTGATTGACAGATAAAATCATAAGATCTTAAAAAGTGGTCCTGCAGGTTAATAGGTATTTTGTTTTCAATGTTCGTAAAAATGCTATACAGGATACATCGGTTAAAGTGTAAACGCTACAGAGGATAAAACGTACAGTTTGTATTGTATATTTGTGAGACAAGGGGAGGGTTGAGGTAAGAGGAGCCCGGATAAAGAATTGCGTTGTTTCCCTTTTTTTTTAATATTTTTTTCTGAAACAGCACTAATGTATCCATTTGCTGAATTTCTTTTCTCTTTCTCAATTTTGACTCATTTTTTTCGTTAAATAAAGTAATTTTGAAAGACGCACAGTGGAGTATTTGAGTAAAAATCCTGGCCAAAAGTCGAAAATGTAAAGTTTGGTCAATCTCACTCTTCTATTCGTTTTCGGACAACTGATTAGACACTACGTCATAATCTACAACATAAAACCCCTTCCACTTTGATTAAGACCCATACGAATGCTTCAAACTCAGTCGATGTGGAATTTGCGCTGCTGTTTTCCTGGAAGCTTCGTTTGTTGCTTACATTCAATGCGCTGTGTTCGGTGGCTTATTTCGAAATTATAGAATAACACTAATGAATATGGAAGACGAAGCTATGTACTTTAATATGATGTGCAATCCATGTAGAATTTGCTTCGGGAAATATTTTTTTAATAGTGGTTTACACAACTTAAAAAAATCGCTCTATTTTCAGTAATTTTTTTAAAAAGAAAGGTTTTTATATGGGTTCCGGGCATTTCCGGACGCAAGTTCGGGTATCAAAATTAAGCTTAAGGTTCCCTTTAAACGTATTTGAAAAAAAAAGTTGCCCCTTTTTGCCCCATTTTGCTTAAAATAGGTTTAAACTGAATGAAGTAAATTTAAGTTTTTTCTTTTGGGTTTGTACATGTTCGTTTTTTTTTTTTCAAAATCTTCTAGGAAGTTTATAGAAACTACAAACAAATCCATTGTATGAGATAATTAAAGAGTATTCATCTAAAAGATTAGACGAAAAAGTTATATATTTGCAGAAACAGCTTGAAATAAGAACCAAATGTCCAGAAAGTGAACTTCATGGTTTGAGTAGTTGAAAAGGTGTTTTTTAGTAGTTGAAGAAAGGTGTATACTTTTAAATAACGTCGAACTTTGGAATGTACCTTGTACACAATAATAAATAAAGCGAAGAATAGATAAGCTATCCCGTTTTGGGGTACTTTCTCCTATTTTCCAGAAATTTTAAAAGTTCATATTTTGATACAACATGACAAGTTGTTGCTTCATCTTTTTCTGGAGGAAGGGAAGGGGGGGGGGGGTACACATCAAATTACCACTATGGATGCCACCCGTGTTAGTTACAGTAGTCATAGTGTTTTTTTTTTCTTGTGCATGGTTAACTTAGTATTTTAACGATTATAACCGATCGATTAAGTACTAGAATTCAGAAAAGAAAAAAAAAAGGGTCAAATTTGTTTTGCACAGAACACTGGGCTATGTAAAAAGCATTTTTTCTTTCATTAACTAGTGTTAATTATAGTGCATTCTTTCAAATGACAAGAAGTACATCGCATTAAAGCGCTTTCTTATTCCATTTTTGCTCCTAACTAGATTTTGGCAAGTAGCCAGCTGTTTCGGTAGGAACGCTCCTGAACGAAAATCGGTGAAAATATTTCTTTCACCTCTTTATGAAAAAATTCATTAAAAATCAATGGAGCAAGATAACTTTACCGTTTTTGCTTTAAATGAAGGTGAAATGTTTATATTGTATTCTTGGAAAAGTTTCAGAGCAATAACACCCTTAGATTCTCGGATGCATGAATTTTAATTTACGTTGATTGATAAATTAAGAAACGTCGAAAAAGTGACCTCTCTTCGAAAATTGACGGAAAATCGGGAAATAACGTTAGAACTTCAAACAATTTAGACTTTTAAAGACATTGATTTGCTCTAAATAGTGATGCATTGTTTGTCTTCTTACGTTTACTAGAAACCTTTTTACGGTCGTAAACTCGTAACAGTCTAAAACATGAATAAAACATTAAATAACTTTTTTTCTAAATTAAATTTTTTAAATCGAGCTTCGGATTACAACATCTGACCTTTCAGAGAGCTTGTGTACCAAGTTTCATAGTTGTAAGCTGGATAGCTTCGCTGTACAGCGCACAAACGCACAGAAGGGTACTCCCTTCAGAAGAGCGAAAATTCCGAAATAGTTTTGGCCAGGATTTTCAGTCAAATACTCCACTGTGAGACGCTCAGTCGCTCTTTCAGTTTCGCTGCTGACGTCAGAAGTGGACAAATTAATCTCAGCAAGGCCACACCTTATGAGCAGTCATTTTGGATCGGATTTTTCATGGTTTGCAAAGCTGGGATTATAGTGCTCCTCGAATAAGTTTATCTGTGACCTTGACTAAGTTTTCCTCTTTTCGGATAATAAGAAAAGGCAATGGCGGCAGATTTGGGTTGGAACACTTTTGCAAAGCGACTACGGAAGTAGCCCAACTTTCACTCGGTGTTAATTACTCTTTCCTACTACCCGAAGAAAAGGGAAAACACAGTGTCGGGGGTGAACTTACCAGAGGAGCACTATACCGGAAATCCAAAATGACTGTGTTTCACACAATGCCTCAATGTAATCATATAAGACGTGCTCCAAGTTTCCAACTTCAAATTTTCTAAACTGCCTAAAACTTCTTTCTCCCTCCCCCCCCCTTTTTTACTAGCACAGCTGATACGTTTCAGCCAATGCATATCATAAGTCTTGCTCCAAGTTTATAACTTCAAATTTTCAAAAATATCCAAAAACTTTTCTCTTCCTATAATTCACAATTTTTTACTGACTGTTAAGGAAGGGATTAAAGTTAAGGAAGTTAGTTAATTTTATTTGCTTTGTCACAGAACCCTTCAGAAAATTTCAATTGACACCTTTTGAGGGTAATTACCTCCAGGTTGTGAACCACTAATTTTTACGTTTTTGTTCCTGACGAAAAACTGAGAGTTGTATACAATATGAGAAGGTATGCATTTTCAGTGGTCTAACTAGCAGTTGGTTTCAGGGGGGGGGGGTATATCCATTTTTTCGCGTATACATACAGAAAGTACAAACTTGAAATTCCGGACTTCCGAAATTCGGGAATTTTGAAAAATCGGACAGTTTTTTAAAAGAGCAGTAACCTCTGATACTAGAATTGTACAGTGGTCTTAAGAAATATTACTGTGGAACAATAGAAGGAGGATCTGGGGGTTCGCTACAGAAATTTTCTTAAATTGTACCTCTAAAAACTCCTTTCTAGACTATCTTGGTGACAGAGGAGAAAATGTTTGATCCTTTTGTCAGTCTGCAAAACACGATAGCAGGTCATTCCTAATTATGTTAAAGAAAATGATAGGATCCAGGAATTCTTCCTAGCAATTTTTTCCAAAAACGCAATTTTGGACGAATTTCGATGAAAAGGGGGGGGGGGGTGTTAGAGGCCTATCTCCAGAAATTGTTGACATTTATTTTCTAAAAAAAATAAAAAGTAGACGCTCTTTAATGGTTCTGGGGGAGGGGGGAGGGAAGTTTTGTAACGCTATGATATTCACAGAAGAATCCTACTTCATAGGATTTTAACTTTTTTATGTTTTCACTAATTTATACATTTTTAGAACGAAATTTCGCGCGGGGGGGGGGGGGGTCTTACCCCTTTATCTACGCCACTGTGCGCATTTACCAGTATATGCAGCCGAAGATAGTCATTCTGGAGATAGAAGCTAAGATTTTGATTGAGGAAAATGACGCTTGAAAGCAATTTGTGCTCGCGAAGATTTTGAACCAAGATACTATTATTGAATCTCGAAGAAAACGTTGAAATGTTTATCTGAAATCTTTGACAATTTATCCTTGTTATGGTCACCTAACTCATTTGGTTTTGCTCTGTTACTTATTACGTATTCAACGAGGTCCAAAAGGAAAAGTGAGGTAAAACTGCCTGGAGACAATAAACTTGTAGTCAAAAAGAAAAATTTCCAGTCGTTTCACGATTTATCTTTTGAAACAATCATTTTTGTCTTCGCGGACAAACGATTCGTGCTAAAATGAATATTTAGCGTTGGTTAAAAGAAATCTGTCCGTTTTGAAATTGAAAAGTTCAATAAATGTTTCCATGCCTGCACCAAGCCCGTCATTTAGGGGGGGGGGGCAATTGCCCCCCCCCCTAAAAGTTGACGTCCCTGTCCTGCACTGCAAAAAAAAAAACTTTTTACTGTATAATACTGGCAGCAGAGGTTCCAGTTTGAAACTGTAAAATGCACTGTAATAAACTGTGAAACTAGTAATTTTGCAGTTTATTACTGTAAACCAGCAAGTCTATAGCCTACTTCTGTAAAATTAGCAATTTTACAGTTTTTTACTGTAATATTACTGTAAAGTTAGCTGTATTTTACTGTAAAAACATCCATTTTTTACAGGGTGGCATATAAAGGGTACTACGTAATTTTTTTTTTTTTTTTTTTGAGAGAGAGAGATAACTTAAAAGATTTAAACTTTTAAATTTGCTGTCATAAAATATTAAAAGCCAAAAGACCGCTGATTGTAATGAGCAAATTTTAATTGTATGCCCCATAAATAACATTATTTATACGTAAGCGAACTAAAAAAAACTCCATGGTCAAAATTTAAAATCTTTCATATGAAAATTTTGAATTTTTTGAAGTTGATGCATGAGTTCAATCAGTGTAAAAGTTGAAAAACATGTCTCAGTTATTGCCTTTTCCTTTTTGGGATCTATGTAAAAATAATAAGTTCTAATTTTGTTGAAAGTACAAACATAATGTTAATCTTTAACTGCTGGTCATACTTCTCTTCATTTTTTATGATTCATACTAGCTGCCAGGGCAGCTAGATTAGCTTCCTGCGGCATGTTGATGCATAACGTGCCCCCCTCTAACTTTTACCTCATTCTGAAGTTATAATATTTAGTATAATTTAATGTTCATTAGATTTCAAGACACACCACTCACGTGACCCGGCGTTGCACGGGCACTTCGTGCCTTGAAAGTAGTGAGGAAAATGTCAAGAAACTACTCCCCGCCAAGGCGGCTCGCTAACAGGCGCTTCACGCCTTTACTTTTTTCCTATATAAAAAAAATCATTCGAATTATTGAGATGCTTCGCGCTTTCAAGATGGTGAGGAAAGTTTCAGTCAGTTCAGCTCGCTTAAAGGAAAAAAGCAGACATAGATACTCAGTTTTTAATATAAGTAGATGGCTTTTCAACAAATGAATGTTTCAAAATATTACAAGTAGCTAGCGATAAAAATTCTACGTAAGTGGCCCGCTGATGAGTTTCGTGTTTGATTTAGTTAAGCCAGTAAGTTTAGTTAGTTTTTAATATCATTGTTATTACTGTTTCATAGCAACGACGGTTTGGCAACAATGGATTTCATATTTAATCATTTATTAGGCTTAATCGCTTTAAATTTGACTACTTATTAATTGATATCTTCGTTAACTAAAATCGTATAATTATACGTAGTGGCTACGTACACGGCGCCGGCTAGCTATTACATTCACGGCAGTGGGCGGAGCTTAAGGGGTACGTCATGGATCACGTGGTTTTGCCGTGAACTAATTTCGGCGACGGGTAAATATTACTTTCACGGCAGCGATGCGCCGGGTAAATACTATTTTCACGGCGTAGGATTTCCTCTTCGTTTTAAATGGCATAAAATTCAATCAATTTTCACGGCGAGTTTAATAATTGCACAAGTATTACCAATTATGAGTGGGAAAAATAAAAATGGATGTGGGGCCACATACGAAACGCTGGTTGAAAATTGAGAAAAAATAATGACGAGTGAGCGCTTTTGTGGGATCATTTTCTCTCATTCCTTTTAGCTGTTCAATTATTGAAAAAAAAAAAATCCCTTTGAGCACAATTGCCTAACTCATACGTTCTTTAAGTCCAGACGTACACAGAATCCCTTCTGAAAGCTGCTAACTTTTCTCCCCCCCCCCCTACTCAAAAAAGACTAAAAAAATAATTTTTTTTTTAGGGGGGGGGGCTTAACATTGTCCGGCACACTGTTTTAACATTGATTTAATAATGTTGGACCTTATCGGTCGTTTTTAGGTATGAAAGTAAAAGCTTCCAACAGTAGTATTTTTATCAATTTTAATACCCAAAAAGCAATATTATCAAAGTCTAATGTTGCAAAACCCAACTACATTGCTAATCCAATGATTAAAATAAAAATAAAAAAGAGAGATAACAAAATTCCCTATTAAAAGACAGATTTTTAAAAGCAATTTTAAAATACTTATGGGGTATGTGAATACAGTCGACGCTTGTTATAACGAACACTCGTTATAAAGACCATCAGTGGCGTATTTACGTATGGGCTTAATGGGCTATAGCCCAGGGCGGCACTTTTTCCATGCAAAGTGAAGACTTTTTTTTTTAGACAGCAGGGCGGATTGGCATTGGCCGCGAGAATTGCCTTTTTTTTTTTTTAAGTCACCAGGGCGACAGCGGCCACATTTTTTCCCTTGTATTGGCAGGGCGCAGCGGTGAACATGGGCAAAATTCATGGAGTTGGTGGCGTCCGAAGTCAAAGCCAAAGTACAAAGAGCTGCCCGCACTGGATCCTTTTCCACGATGATTTATTGCTGTCTCTTTCTCAGACCCCTTCTATTCTCAGCAGTGAGCGACCTCGTGTGGTTTCAGGGGTGGAGGGTTAAAAATAGAAACAGATGGAAAACCAGTTTTTTGCTGCATCGTGTGAACCGCAGGAACGGCACTGTCACTTGGATTCTGATGAGAAACTTCCAGTAACACGAGAGTTATTTACAAGATCAACTCACTAATCACTTTCCTGTTAGAAATATAGATATATCCACTGGCGTCAACGCGCGCGTTCCTTGTCCTAATCAACACTCAATAGCTGAGGTAAACATGTAGTAGTGCCAGAATGAATAAACTATATGATATTTTTTTAACAAAAAGCAAACTTCATGTATTTTTTAGAAGTAACGTCAAATAATTGAGTACTTTTGTCTGTGGCTGTCCTGTATACAGGAGATCCCATAGCGCATAGCATTACCAATAGGCGTAGCGAAAAGTATTTCGTTTGAGGAATTGAATTTTTTTTTTAAATAAAAAGTCGGAAAACGCAATATGTACTTACATGTGTGTAACCTTTTTAGCTTGTGAGGGTAGACGGGAGTTGGGTATGAACGCCCTGGCTACGCCACTGGTAGCTGCAACATTGAAAACTAAGTAAACAAAGTACTTCTAACCAGGGAGGGAGGGGGGGGGATTTGCACCTTCGAGCATTTTTTTCTGTTTCTAATTACTTTTTTTTATAATTAATTTTTGAGCAAAAATTTCACAAAGACTGCCTTATTGGGGGATGATAAAATTCCTCAACCTCTTAACGTTTAAAATCTCCCTGAAAAAAGAAAACAAATATATATATATATATATATATATATATATATATCAAAAAATCAAAAGGTAAATTCAATTTAAAGACTTATCCCTAAAGAACAAAATTTCACGGGAGACCTGCAGACCCCGAACTTGAAAACGACATTTTAAACGTACAAAACGTCTTTTTTGCCGGGCCTAGTAGACCCTACATCTATAGGTGCTAACCACGGAGTAGAAAGAAGGAGACAAATGTCCTACGGGTGCGCTAGTTTAAAAGTGGCAGCGAATTCTCCCCGCCCTCGGTGCTAACCTATAGCTGTGAAATTGGTTAAAGGTTGATTTGAACCGCTGGGGAAAAGGTGCTCTTCCAGAAATTTATTTATTTTTTTAAGTGCATTTTTTTTCTTTTTTTTTAATTAATGAATTATTTTTTTTAAACTGGAAAAAGAATGTAAAGCAAGGCTTTTAAAATTACTCCCTACTCTCCTTTTTTTTCTTTTTTGCGTGTTTTCCTGTGTTATCTAGCGAAATTTAATTGCACTTAAAGGTTACATGTACTCTGGCTCGCGAAATTCAGCTAATATGAGGTTATGTAATGTACCACGCAATTTATCATCTCAGTAATTGAAATCCTTTATTACGTTCTCACCAATGTTTTTAGCTTTTTTTTTTCTTTTCTTTTCTTTTTTTTCAATCTCAAATTTCCAACAGTGCGAAAAAGTTGCCTCATGTTATTATAAGTATGAGCAAAATTTTACTGATCTGAGTTAATATTTTCAGTTGCCTTCGGTACTACAGTCGAACTCGCTTATAACGAGCACGAAGGGACCGCAACATGTTGCTCCTTAAATACGAGTGCTTGTAATAAACTGGTCCTTACGGTTTATTTAATACAGTGCTTGCTATCGGCGATAATATTATTGTTATTTCGTTATTCGTTTACTTTATTCCAATTGCAAGTTGTTGATAAGGTGTAGTAACATTTTTTTTTTCATTTAAATCTTTAAACAAGTTTTAAAAATTTTTAAAACTATTTTTGAAACAAATATGTGATGTTTAATCATTTCAAAAACTGTTTTAAATTTCGAAAGAAAGTTTTTAATGTAATTAAGTACTAAAGATGTTGATTTATAATAATGTAAGAACAGATTTGTTGTAGTAAAAGTTGAGATTCGCAAAAGACGAATTTTTACCAATTGGCTGGTTGTTAACAACCAACCAATTTCGTGTTTAACTAGCTGTGTTTGCACGGTTTACCTTGAAAAAACATTTTATGTCAAGAAAATTAAGTTTTTTTTTTTTTTTTTACAACTCTGAAATTCAACACCTCAGGGGGGTGGGGCGGCCAGTTTCAAAAGCCCAGGGCGGCCTCACGTCCAAATACGCCTCTGAAGACCATCCTAATATAACGACCGGTGAGAAAATCCCTAACTGTATCCCAATATACTGTGTTCTACCTCTTACAGCGACCACTCGGTGTAAAGACCGTTTTCTGTAGGACGGAGACGGTCGTTATATCGAGCGCCGACTTAGTAATTTTCTATGGTATAAAATGATTTTTATATTAAGAACTAGTAGAACCCGGCAGACACGTTGTCCTGCCTAGATGTATATTTTACCTCCATAGGGTGTTACGGATGTACCAATCTATAAAGCGTCAGGGTTGGGTTTTTGACAAGACATGTCGAAAACTCAAATACAGTGGTTATTAAGATTTTTTATAAACATATTAGGTTTCTCATCCTGAAAAATATTAAATAAAAATTTGTACATCTTATCAATCAAGTTTAATAAACATTAAATTAATAAATTTAATGAAAATTATTTCTCATTCTTTTAAACTAACTAGTTTTGCCGTGAAAAAAATTAAATATTAAAACTTAAATCCAGCTTTTAAAGTAGTTTTGTTTTAATGTTTATATAACTATCAATTAGTTATCTTATCAATCAAGTTCAATAAAAATTAAATTAATAAATTTAATGAAAATTCTCATTCTTTTAAATGAACTTGTTATGTCATGAAAAAATTGGTTGCTTGAAATCCAACCAAATTCTCTTGAGCATTTAATTGCATTTGAAGCCGAATCTGCCCCCTATCCCGGTAGCTACTTTGCAGTTCAGAATATCCCAGCAAAAACATGGTGGAAAGTTCTAAAAAAAAAAAAAAAAAAGCAAGATCTCTGCCGAATTTGTACAGCTGATGGTTCCCACTCATAATTGGTAATACTTGTGCAATTATTAAACTCGCCGTGAAAATTGATTGAATTTTATGCCATTTGAAACGAAGAGGAAATCCTACGCCGTGAAAATAGTATTTACCCGCGCATCGCTGCCGTGAAAGTAATATTTACAGGTCGCCGAAATTAGTTCACGGCAAAACCACGTGATCCATGACGTACCCCTTAAGCTCCGCCCACTGCCGTGAATGTAATAGCTAGCCGGCGCCGTGTACGTAGCCACTACGATAATCGTATAGATTGAAACTAATGAAGCCTGAAAAATTACATATCTATCGGTACCTGGTTCGACTTTCAGTTTATTGGCGTTCAAGAGAAAGAAGCGTGACATAGAAAGAAAGATAGAAAGAAAGATAGAAAGATACTTAGTTTTTAATATAAGTAGACTAGCTGCCAGGGCAGCTAGATTAGCTTCCTGCGGCATGTTGATGCATAACGTCTCCCCTCTCTAACTTTTACCTCATTCTGAAGTTATATTATTTGATATAATTTAATGTTCATTCGATTTCAAGACATACCACGCACGTGACCCGGCGTTGCACGGGCACTTCGTGCCTTGAAAGTAGTGAGAAAAATTTCAAGAAAGTACTCCCCGCCAAGGCGGCTCGCTAATAGGCGCTTCACGCCTTTACTTTTTTCCTATATAAAAAATCATTCGAATTATTGAGATGCTTCGCGCTTTCAAGATGGTGAGAAGAGTTTCAGTAAGTTCAGCTCGCTCAAAGAAAAAAGCAGACATAGACACTCAGTTTTTAGTATAAGTAGATGGCTTTTCAACAAATGAATGTTTCAAAATATTACAAGTTGCTAGCGATAAAAATTCTACGTAAGTGGCCCAAAATCGTATAATTATATAGATTGAAACTAAAGAAGCCTGAAAAATTACCTATCTATCGGTACCTGGTTCGACTTTCAGTTCATTGGCGTTCAGGAGAAAGAAGCGTGACATAGAAAGAAAGATAGTTAGAAAGATACTCAGTTTTTAATATAAGTAGATTGTTCACTCCAATACTTCCATTTCAAAAATAAAATACAAAATTAGGCCCATTCAAAGATGTAATTTTTTTTGAAGACACATGCTAACTTCTGTGTTAAGCCACTATATGAGTCCGACAGTTTTTGCTTTTCAACCACCGACACATTAAGGAAGGGGGGGGGTATGTGTTTGACGTGTATGTGTATCTGTCGATCTGTGTATCTGTCTGTGGCATTGCAGCCTAAACGGATGGACCGATTTAGAATTTTTGTTTTTTTTTTTTGTTCGAAAGGGGAGTTGATCGAGTGTGTTCTTAGCTAGGTTGCGTTTTCGGATGATATTAATTAACGAAGACATTAATCAAAAACCTTTGAAAGATTTTTCGGGATTTTAGCAGTGAAAATATACTTCAAAACTTAAAAAAATAGCACCAAATAAAAATTTTCTGCTTCTGATACGATGTAATTGGATCTTCCATGTTCTATAGATTGCGAGTTATAGCGTTTTTTAGCAAATACAGCTTAGCCTTTATTCACGCGATCGGAACCGTTTTCATTGTTGGCAGACAAGGAAAGCAAACTCTTATAATTTATTAAAATGTTTATCAGTAGCCAGTTTCTATTTTTTTAAACAAATAAAATACTTGTAATTGATTTTATAGTTTAAGGCTTTTCAAAGGGCTTTCAATTTTCCCTTTTGATTCTGGTTTTGTTGACAAGCAATTAGTCGGGTTTTTTTTTAATTTTTAATTTTAGTTTAGAACTTGTTCTGATAGTTAATATGAGTTGTTGGATATCGCCGTGTTACTGTTTTACTTGTTACCAATTAAGTTTTTGTCTATTTATTTATTTACTAGCTGTGGGGCCCGGCGTTGCACAGGCTTTAAAGTAGTACCGCCAAGGCAGCTCGCCTTTAAAGTAGCGAGGAAAATTTCAGCAAACTACTCGCCGCCAAGGCGGCTCGCCTGTAAAGTAGTAAGGAAAGTTAAAACAAATTACTCGCCGCCAAGGCGGCTCGCATTTAAAGGAGGGAGGAAAGTTTTAGCGAAACCGGTTTCAAAAAACTACTCCCCGCTAAAGCGGCTCGCTAAAAAACTTAATCAATTCTGGGGTTAAAAATATCGCTCTATCCAATGGCGTAAAAATCCAAACTGTGGAATGATTAGTTTATTTTTTATGGATGGTTTTAATGAACCAAGTATTGCAAGAAATCGGGTGAAGCCTTGCAAAAGGCAAGTTTAAAAATTGAATAACTCGTGCTGTGTTTAAGTTAGAGAATCGGAACAAACTGCATAGGACGGACAAAATTTTACTGCTTCCAACGATATATAACATTAATATGTGCAAGTAATTTTTAACCCCAGTATTCGGCGATTTATGGGAAAATTGCCTTGAATTCGAATAAAAAACGAATCGCTTATCGAATCTTTTCAAACTATAGCCTAAAGTCTTTCTGGATAAATGGACTATTCAACACAAAAAGAATTTTTCAAATCGAACCAGTAGTTCCTGAGATTAGCGCGTTCAAACAAACAAACAAACAAACTCTACAACTTTATATATTACTAAAGATTTATTTATTCCAGTTTTAGAATCCTTGTTTCATTTTATGCACGTTCTGCAATTGTAACTTTCTCTTATGACTAGTACGATGTTTTTAAGGGTTATATTTGTGCCTTTCATTGCAAAAGGGTTGTAATTTCATATTTTAACAACGGCCGGGGATAATACGGCAGGGGACATGTCCCCCGTCATGATTTAGCAGAAAAACACAAATTTCAGTTGGCCCTCTTTTGATCAGAATCATTTCCTAACAATAATTCCTAACATGTCAAAAAAACATGATGGACAGCTTATGTATTGGAAATCACGATTTTACAGAGAAACACCCATATGTGTAAGTGCATAGTTTTAAAGAGCATTTTCTGAGCTTCACTTGACTTCAGATACCACTTTTGTGCTTAGCGCCGTAGAACATAATTTGAGACCCAGTTTTATAAATATTTCAGAGGGCCAGTGACAAGTCTGAAGATGGAACAGAGTCTTATTTCTACCAAACACGAGCACTACCGGGTCTTTCTCGGTTTTTCCAATTATACACAATACTAGACAGCAACTTAAGTTGACACTGAACATCACTACGAGCGGAGCCAATAACAGCTCACAAGCAGTTGGCGATCTCCTCTAATTCGCCAAGTAGGCTGTGACGTTTTATTTAGCTCGTTTTTCATAGGCTAACGTCACGCCGACGTCACGATGTTTTCGTCAAGAAACCTTGCAGTGTAGATTAGAGGGTTCTTTTTCACTTAATACCGAAGATAAATAAACACTCAACACAGCATGATGTTTATCACAAGTTTATTTTCTAATTGGCACAAAAAACAAAACATTTATTATAATTTTTTATTTAAGAAGCTATAATAACACCACACCGAAGAAAAAAAAATTATCACGTTTTTCTTTATTAATAGCATTTTAAGTTAAGAAGCTAGCATAAAATATGCGCATATTTTTTCTTCTAAATACAATAATGATAATGCAAAAGCTCATATTTCTACATTTACTAAAATACCCTTCCAATTCATATTTATCCCGGAAAGCTTTTTTCACCATAAAATGTGAATTCTGATTTGACATTTACTATTAGTAAATATCAAACAGATATTTGAAACCTTTACATAATAAGAAAATATTACTTAAAATAATGACTAAAATCACAGCAAAAGTTTACTGTACCGAACCCGTTAATTTATATTTGGTAAAACTTTTTTTTTTGAATTCAGCACCATGGTTTATTTTTTAATTAGCTGTTCTTTTAAAAATTGTAACAATTAGATTTTTATCCATACTGTAACGGACGTATTTAAATAATTTTCTTTAAACTTAATGTCGTTGCCAAACGTAAATGTTTTTTATGTCGTACCGCTTATATTTAAGCGTTAGGGTTAAGTAGACAGGCTTGCGCATGGCGTCCCTTGGATTTACGCTAAGTATGTCTCTACGCTGTTAGTGAACCTTAAATGAAGTTCTGCTGTTGCTATTTTTCGGCTTTTAACCGGAAACGATTGCCTCAATGCCTATCTTTTTAAAGTAGGACTGAAAATTCTCATCGGCTAGCAACCTGATGCATTTCTTGATACTCATTGAAATTTTGCCTTTTAGAAACGTGCTCTGCACAAAAATTCTAATTATATTTTTTAGAAATATTGGGAAGTCAAAATGTGTGCAAATGACTTAACTGTTTAAAACCAAGCATTTGTATAAATAAATAAATAAATATTTAAGACAAAAATAGAGCCATATTTTAATATTTAAATACGTTTTCCAAGCTTATCGTCTGTTATAACTAATCAGTATTTCCAATTCCCCTCGCAAGACCTTCATTTGTGCATAAATCATCAGTTTTCTCAACTGGAACTAAATTAATTATCGCTTTTCTGGAATAAACACGTTTTTTCTTTCTTTCTTTTTCTTACCGTCTAATTATATACCTTGAAAACTAAGACTTGTTTATACAATCAATCGACAATGAAACACGTTAAGGTTTTTTTTTTTGTAATTAAAGGGCTTTTGAAAAAGGAAGGTTTATAACTGCGAAAATTTTAATCTTTGTCTTCCCTTGATTTTCTCCTTTTTTTTTTTTTTTTTGTCAGTATAAGTATTTGCTTTTGTGTAATTATATCAGATACTATTTCAATTATTACCATTCCTGATATACAAACGGACACCACAAAAATTTTATAATCTTAGGAGCCTGGAAAACCTTTTAGACTCCTTAGACATGTTATGTCCTAGAATTTATAAGAAAATTCAGTGTCACTCAGCTTCTGAAAGATTCTCGTTCTAAAGAAAACTGGTTGTCAAAATATTAATTTTAGTCGCTTGGGCAACCAAGTACCTGGGACAAGCCTGTGATTTGTCGGAACCTACATGTTTGTATGAATACTGAGTGATTCAAAACAAGTGGTGGGACTTTCAAACGTGTATACATCTAAGGGTAAAAGTGGTACAAAAGCGAATCTTTTTCTCGCATCCAAATCATTCTAAAGATGTTTTATATGCCCTTATCCTGACGCCTGCACCATATCCTACCTGAACTCAAATTTCGACCTAACATGTTGCTGCATGTATGCAGTCACAGAAGCAATCGCCACAGTGTTCCAATTTTTGCAGTTCATCACGGTTAGTTGGTAAGGAGGATACAGAGTACAGATACAGGTTACAGAAAAAGTCACTTGATCTGGTGTCCTAGGGAGGGCAATCATAAAGTGGCATATCACCTTTCCCTTCATTGCCAGTTTTGACTAACTTAATAATAAATAACAAAGGGGCATGGACGATAATACGACGCGAACATGTAGCGGTAGCCAATTGAAATTTTACATAGCGCTCGTTCATTCAAGATCCACTAGAGACTTGTAGGTTCAAAATTTCCAAATCGGTACAATTATGAAACTCCACCATTATTTTTGAATCGAAAAAAGGAAAGAAAGAAAAAAAAATGAAACTTAGAAACTATCATTTTATTCCCCTCAACTGAGCTAGTATGCAGCTGACCTGTACAGGTCCGAAGAGCAATATTATCCTCGTCTATTTAGGCAAGGATTCAAGTGAAACAGCACTGCGATCGCTTCGAATGCAATCGCTACTGGAAGTGAATTACATTATCATCAGCTTAACTTGGCACTGACGTCACTACGAGCGGAGCCAATAAGAGCTCACAAGCAGTCGGCCATCTCCTCTTATTCGCCAAGTAGGCTGTGACGTTTTATCTAGCTCGTTTTTCATAGGCAAACGTCACGATGAACGTTCTAATGTAATTCATTTCCAGTATCAAGAAACGTTCTAATATAATTCATTTCCAGTAGCGATTGCAGTTTGCGATAGCCTGTTTCACTTGAATCCCTGCCTAACTCTAGTTTTAATAAAGTCCTGCTTTACAATTGCCATAATGACATTTGTAATTAAATTTTGAAAGCTAATTAATAGAACTATCAATTAAATGCCCGAAAAACCGTCATTAATACCATGCAGAATAAATTCTCTTAGTTCCCATTAACTGGCCCTTATAGCAAGGTACTGTACACGTATCTGACATGTGGTGTCTCAAAGTGCTGCTTGACAGAAGCGTATGGGATCTGTAGATGCTGCTGCACGGATGCGTACGGGGTCTGCACTTGTTGCTTCACGGAGGCGTATTGAGTTTGCAAGTGATGTCCTGAAGGAGATCCACCGTTGTACAAGGGACTGTGTCCGTATGGGACAGCATGAGCCGGAGTCAAAACTGCGGCTGAGGATGTCACTGCATGAACTGGAGTGTAAGCTGAATAGCTTCCGGAATTGTAAACGAGTGCTGGCAGCGATGGCAAGTTCTTCAGACCTAGAAGTAGTAATCATCAGAGTTAGGTTAGAATTATATAAACGAAAAATAAAAATATTGTTTAGAAAGCAAAAAGGGACCAGCTACAATAAAAAAATATTTAAATTTGTTTGAAAATTAAAATATTACAATAAGGCTTAAAAAAAACCACAAATAACAACAAAGATTACAGACACGCGCGTGTTTCGGAATTGCAAGAGAAAACTTTTTTTCAAATGTGCTTAAGGATTTTAAAACATCTGTATAGTAAGTAAAATAAATGAACATCAAAACCACTGACTCTCCAGTCATGTTTTTTTTAAGTTCAGTGATTTTAAAGCAATTTGATGCACTACTCACAAAATGTCCTCACTAATCATGGGTTCTAAATAAAAAGAATCCGCGATGACGAACAAATGATATAGCCGTGCATTAAGGACAGATGTTTATTCTTATCATTAGCCACTTATGTTAAGCTAAATTTTATGTCTAGTAAGTACGTCAACAGTTAAGTCTTCTGTCATGGAGTGATATGAAGACTACTTAACTAAAAGCTCAAAAAAACAAAATTCAACTTAATAAAGAAACAATCTTCAGGAGTTTACTTATAAAGACTCTTCATCAGTAATGAAAAGTAGAAGCAAAAAAAAGAAAATTAAGCAAAAAGCTGGGGCAAACCTAGTTTGGGCAGCATGATAGTGAGCGCTTGCTTGAGTGATAGACTAATGATTTAAGTGATTGTCTTTTCTGGCTAGTTATCGCGTTTTGGTAATTTTAACTGAGCAATTATTAGTGGCACGTGAATGTGGCAAAGCTTGGCGATGTCTCGAAACTTGGCTCTGGTAACCGTAGCTCCGCAACAGTGAAAAATTGAAAGTAAAAGCAAATGACTTGGATCTAAAGTGGTTGAACAAAAACTTGATGCGTTGTCATGTCTATATAGCGGCTCTGTAATCTGGTTTGCCTCATCAAGAATAAGTTTCACCTCTTTGGTACCGACTTATATACTTTTACCTTCAATTTTTCATTGTTGCGAGCTATGGTTACCAGAAAAAAGTTTTGACACATTGCTAAGCTTTGCCAAAACCACGTGATGCTAATAATTGCTCACAGTGAAAAACCACCAAAACGCGATACTTTGCCAGAAAAGACAAACACTCAAGCACTCAAACACGCTCTGGATCGAAAGTGGTCAAACTTAATCTTGATGCGTCGGCTCGTATATATAGGGGCCTTAGCCTTAGCCAACGCCCCGTAATACTAAATGCCTACTGCATTTGCCTCAAAAAGCGATTCAACTATTCGGGACAAAGCGCTACCTTACGGCCTGCAGTTATTGGCGATGGATCCGAACAATAATCGAATTAAATGTTCGATTGGTTAATTCTTGAATTTAAATTTATAGAAATTAATCAATTGCTTATTTATCTGACATTTTTTTTGTTTCGAAGAACTTCGATAGACGGCAGTGTGTTCTGAACAAAGGGCGAAGTTTTGCTCTGCGTTAAGAACCAGAAAGCGATAGGCACTTAATTTTTAGGAGGCGTTGCTTTAGCTGGTAAATTTCTCTTAAATTTAACAGTAAGATCTGACTCACCTGACACAAAGACAGCTGACCTGGGATGACTCAGTCTTGGGATAACGAGGGGATGCTCCCTGTTGTCAAACGCAGACAGTTGAACTTCACTGTTAACGCCCTGGGTATATGCTTTGGTGGTCGCAATTCCACTGAATTTTAGTTTGTTGTCAGCTGGTGTAACGGGAAAATCCTGTGGTCTGTTTTCAGAAAACTGACGGTTTTCGTGTGCCTGTTGTCTGTCAGGGAAATACGTTTGTTGGTTCCTCATATAATCGCCACCACCAAATATTTGACCCTCTCCCTGGTTGACAGGTTTGTCTTCAGAGAAGAATCGCTGTTGGGCATTGTTGGATTGCTGTCCTGAAGCAGGAAACCCTTGTTGTTCTGCCTGGAGTTGGCTTTCAGTAAACAATTGCTGCTGTGCGGCAAAACTGCTCATATGACTTTGAGTTTGCACTTCTGTGGATGACATAGTGGAAGGCGTCATTCTCTGCTGGGACTGGAAAAGTCCATCGTCTGTGGTAAAGGTTTGGTCCTGAGTTGTAGGGGAGCCTGTCACGTATCTGTCTTCCATTGGATATGCAGTTGGGAACTGACCGGGATCACTTTGCTGTGAATTTACTGTGGGATTTTCCATGCTGTCCATGCGATTCGACTGGAAGTTCATTTGGGCAGCTTCTTCTTGCATAGTTCCTCTCATTGATCCTTCTGTAGTTGAAGACGGCATTACCTGGAAATAAATAACATTTCGAAATTATTGGCTCGAACTTCAAAATTTCAAGTATTAGCCATTGTGAAGGAATAAAGGGAGATAGAGCTAAACATTTTATTCTTAAAGCAGGATAGATTTTCAGGTAAACTATTGGAAGAAATGAGGTTTATTTTACTAGTTTCACGCAATACGTGTCAACCATGCGTCGTAGTTGAATAACTTGACTTGGAATTTTTACCTGAACTTTTCCTAGGCCACCGATTGGACTTGCTCTTTTCACATTTGTGTATGAAAAAAATGTACTAATTTTTAAAATGTAATTGAGTTTGCAAAAATAAACAGATCATAAATTGGTTATCACACTATACATAATAACTCAACTTAAAAAAACACGGTCATTGCTTTATAGGAGTAGATTTAATCCACTTGTTTCTACTGGGGCTATGATTGGAAGTTTTGGAAAATCAAAGATTGGGCTCATAAAATTTTCATCACGATCTTAATAAATAAATCAAGAAATTTCAAATAAAATGGCAAAAATTCAAGATATTTTTTGGAATCCACATTTTGTGAGTCCTGGTTATAATTACATCACAGTCAAAATATTGAGGAACTACGCAAAATATTTTAAACTACCTAATAAATATTAACCCATTAATGCCTGACATTTTTTTTCCAAAGATATTTTGTATACTGGTTACAAACAGTGTCTAATGGACAGGAAAAATAATTTAAAAAATATAATGTAAAAAATAATTTTTTTATTAATTAAAAAAAAAATCGTCCCTTAAAAGTTACGATAGAACCCAGAGGATACATACTTTTTTTGCTGAAATTTTTTTCTGCCCAAATATTTAAAAAGACATTTTATGAGAAGAAATGAAATCAGCAATTAACATAAACTGGGAAGCTGGGAATAACTTTGAAAACTTAGCTTTTTTTCTTGAGACTGTGAACGATGTCATTCTTGACAAAGATCATATTAAAACTGCTACAGAACACACTTTATAATGGTTATGTGCTGCAATCTGTTAATAACGAATTGAAACAATACCAAGGTACTCATTGAACACTATTATTTGGTTGAAATGTTCATTTTGGGGAAATTCAGACCCTTTTTTGGACCGTCCCTAAAAAGGGACGCTAGGCATTAAAGGGTTAATCCATACTCCTTCCACACTCGATCCACAAATCTCTGTACTAAGAAAAACCGACTCTTTGAAGTGGTAGAAAACGTATGGTGTTGGTTTAGCAGCTCGGGAAACTTTAAAACAGCTTAATCCTGTGATTAAGCAGCCAAAACTGTACTTGTGAATCTAAACTTACTTGTAGTTCAGCGCCATTTTGGTTTTGCTCGTTGTCAATCAAATTCATCTCATAACGCATTGATGCGCTATGAGCAGCAGCAGCAATGCTTGCAAAGACCAGCAGGATCTGAAAAAGCGAACAATTTTACAATGTGACTTTTTTATTATTATTGTTATTGTTACTTTAATAATTATTATTGTTGTTATTATTATTGTTACTGTTATTATTATTTAATTATTATTATTTTTGTTATTATTATTAACATTAATATTATTATCATTATCACTGTTAGAATTTTATTTATTTAGTTACTATCGATTTGTGTGTTTTTTTATTTATCTATTGCACTTCAAGAGCTATTAGGTGCTGCAAAACAGAAACAACAAGGCCAAAATTTTGTAAAAAGCGATCTTAAAGTCGCGGTCTTTCAATCTCGAGTCCCATTTTCTACCCAACTGAATTTATCAATATAGATTTTCACAAAATTTAATTTTATAGCTAAAACAAAAATTTAGCACCGTATATTAGTAGGTCACAATTAATATTTAAAATGTTAATAACAAGAGTTTTATCATTTTAAAATAACAAATATATTATTTTTCTTTTAATATAGTTTTTAAAATGAACTTTCTATTTTGCTTTCATAAAACATGAAATTCATTAGAAGTAACAAAAAGATAGTTTCACCAACTTCCATTCAATATTCAGTTTGAGATCTTAGTCTGAGATGCTGATTCATATTCGGTTGAAAATATGATACAAATATAATTAAATACAGTGAACTCTCACTTATGCTCCGGCCCAAGGGACCAATAGAAAAAGGCGCATAAGTGAGAGAGACGTACAAGCGAACAAGCCTATTTACAGGACTAAAACGCAACATAGGTTCTAATGAGAGAATGAATAAGAAGTTTCTATACGAAAGGGACATATTACTACGGTTTGGCAATTACTGTAACGTAACTACAATGATAAAGAGGAAACAAAAAATGTAGCATACCTAATTATAAGCTGTTCTCTCTAAAACGATGCATAATGGATAATTGTCCCTCTCCAAACTCTAATTCATTCGGAAAAAATGCCTTCCGTGAACAATAAAGGCGAAAGATTTAAGAGAAAAGTGAAGAAAAATGCTTATTTCTTAAAGAAAATGAATAAAAAATTTTAAATTTTAGGGAAAATTCGGCGCATAAGTGAAATATTTATCTATAGAGCGACGCATAAACGAATGATACTATCATTATTTTGCTATGGAATGTGCTGGGACCATTTAAAATCGTCGTATAAGTGAAAAAGGCGCATAAATGAGGCGGCGTATAAGTGAGAGTTCACTGTACGTGAATAATATTACAGTGACGTCAGACGGTAACGAAGTATAAACAACGAATTAGAGGACTAAAATGCTTTCCTTGATGCGCAATCAAGTAAAGATTGCTTACATGAAGCGAGGGACCATACTACGTCTGCAAAAGACAAAGTCCCATTGGAATAAAAAAAAAGAAAAGAAAAAAAAATCCATAAAATTACCATAAACTTAGCTAGACTTAGGCGACTTTTAAAAAATAAATGTATAGTCTGGAGCTGATGTCCAAATATGTGTCTAAAACTTGACAGGTAAATTTTATTTTAAAAACAGAGCAATTTAAAAAAGTTATTTTTCTTGTTTTTGCTTAGCATATTAAAAAAGCTTTGATTGTGTCAACAAATTTTACGTTTCTTTCAATAATTAATTTATTTTATGTAATCGCAAGAAAAAATTTAGTCCGATTTGCCCCCTACGTAACCCTGTAATCACCCCAAATGTTGAATTCTTTCTTACCGCAGAAGTCTTCATCTTGCCACCACCTTCCTAGAAACAAATTCACTAATGCTCAGAATTGCAAAATTATTCGTTTTTATACTCAGAAACCATTGCAGAAAAAGAGAAAGGCTTTAACTTTATTACGAAAATGGAAATTCAAAATGAATAATTTTTGCTTCATCGGTTCCATTGTAATTTGCAATGGTAAGATATTCAGCAACCTTATAAGAGCCAAAACACTCGCAAACCTTGAACTAATCCTTCGAACGGACCACGCCTTCCTAGGTGTTATGGGATCTTCTTTTGGCCGCTGGGTATGGAAGTCAGCCACCAAAACGTGAAACTGTGAAAATTAGTTTCCCTTTTGTATCTGTTCTGCAAACATGCATCTTCATTATATTTAAAAAAAATCTGTAGCACTGTTTCACGACGACAGTTTATAAGTTTTGATTAGTTTCACACGTGGATTTGTTTGTACGTATGTAATCTATATACATAAAAGACTACTTTTGAAAACGTATGTCCGGGGTAATCTTCTAAACTACTGAACCGATTTTAACCATTTTTTCACCGTAGATAGCTACAGTAATAGGGAGCAGGATAAGCTATAATTTATTTCAAAAAATCTTAGTTTAAAAAAGTTATTATGGAAAACAGTTAATTTTATGTCATTTCCCCATTAAATGATTAAATTTTCAACCCATTGTTGCAAAAATTTGGTGCCATGCAGCAACAATATTGATTGTAATCATATTGAAAATTTGAACCAAGGCTTCTCTGGAGTAAGTATGGAATTTATTGCCTTCTAAGGATTTTTATATTTATCTGAGCCAACAATCGCTAACGGGTGAAATAAAAAAAAATTGATTTTGGCAATAGTTAGAGAATAGAAAGTGTTTATACAGTGCGTCCCAAAAGTTTATAGACAACCACGTTTTTGACACCACAAGCTAATTAAATGAGTAAGAGAGCCGAAATTATTTATGCAAATATTTAATGACTTCAAAAATTTATTAAAACACTTAAGCAACTCTTACTGAATATATATTTAATTTTAAAAAATATAAACGAAAAAATTCTGTCCCAAAAGTATATAAACAATCGCTATTAAAAGCTGATTTAAGTATTGGTATTCAAAATTTGCATATTACAAGGTCATTTATTTGTGACGCACAAGTTTTCTGAGATAAAAACAAACACGTGTTTCCGTTTCTGATGATTGGTCAAGATGCCCCGATATGTGCAGTTTTCTAAAACAGAAATTTTGAAAATCTATCGTTTGAAAGTTCATGGTTGGAAAGTAGTGGACATTGCACGTAAATTTGGACACAGTAGGGCTGGTATTTATCAAATCTTGTCAAAAGGTAATAGTTTTGAAGCAAAATTTCGTTCTGGATGACCAAAGAAAAAAACTAAGCGGCAAGACAGAGAGATTCTGAAATTAATTTCGACCCAGAATCTGTCAACACGGTCCGTTTGTAAAGAAGTAAACTTTTCAGTGTCAAAATCAACAGTACATGGATGGCTGCAAGCAAGTGCATTTCTTGAATATCGCAAATTACGTCGTTCGTCGAGGTTAACAAGTCGGCATAAAAACGCTCGTATTCAGTGGGCTCGTAGTCATATGAATTGGACAAATGAATGGTTAAGTGTTATTTTTAATGATGAAAAAAAGTTCAATTTAGGTGGCCCGGATGGTTGGGCACATTACTAGTACGATATTGCAAAGAACCCCGAACCTCTTTCAGCAGGCAACAAGGAGGAGGTTCACTCATGGTGTGGGGAGCATTTTTTTCAATAGAACAACCGATATTGCTTTTTTGAAAGGGCGCCAATGCTCAGGGCCCGATTAACCTCTGAAGTTAGGGGAAGCTCGGTTTGATTTTGAGGCCCCCTACTTTTTGAGGCAAGGGGGCAATATTACTATACTCTTGAGATATTGAAACAAATCTTGGTAATGGTACAGCTATTATTTCTAAAAGTGGTTCAAGCAGAATCCATATTAAATTCTATCTCCTTCCCTCACTAATAAATAGATTTTTCACACATTACATGTGGTTGCATTGCAATTCTATGATTAGATGTTAAATTAGATTCATTACTTCACAAAATTAATAAAACTTAATGAAAGTACATTGTAAAAAAGTTGGGCCAAATCTCGCATTTAAAAATAGTTTGTGGTGGGATTAACGTTTTTTGAAATGTCTTCACTTTTATAAAACTTTTCAGAAAATGTTTATTGAACCCGTTTTAATGCTTGCATTCACCTTTAGACATGCATTTAAAAGCAGAAACTAGAATTTTTAATCGCAGGTTCTCCCATTTTTGGGCCCCCTGAAAATATTAAGGGGAGGTTCCAGCTTCCTGAGCCTTTTGGGTAATCAGGCCCTGCCAATGCTCCGAAGCAGGCCCGTGCCCAGGATTTCATAAAGGGAGGGGTTTTCATGTTTTTTCATCCTTTTTTTGTATTGTTAGAAAAACATACCAGTGTTTCAGTTTGGAGCATTGCAAGAGGTGGGGATCACAACATTCCCCCCTCCTCCGAAGCCTAAATTTTAAATCGTGTTACCAATCCAGTATGGTATTTTATATACGAAGGATTATATAAAATATCATACTGACAGGGATTGATAAAATATACATGCAATGATTTTTATGACACCCTTCCTTCAGAAGAGAAATTTTGCATGCGCTAGTGACTGCAATAGGATGAAGTCGAAAATTCACACAACTTGACGTCAGAGGTTGTGCGGATTTGAGAGTTTGGTAGATTTCGAGGCATAAAATAACGATTATAGTTTTGATTTATTAAAACAGAATAGTGATGCAAACAAATTAATAGAAAACATAATAGCAGTTTTTCACTTTTATTTTACCCAACTATAGATGGCAAAAATACTGAATATTAAAATGCATGTAATGAGAACGATGTTATAATAGAAACTGAGAAATTATTTCCAAAAATTAGTAGCTCTGATAAATTTGTAATATGTTTTAAAACTTTAGAATGTAAAATGAATTTAAAATCTTTTTAATTTTATAAATATTCATTCAGTCTATTTCTCAGCAATTCAACTTAGTTTTTTCAAAATTAACTTTGAAAATGTTTTAAAGAAATAAAGCGTTTCACACAAAATTTTATATTAAAGCTAATTTACGTCAAACGTGCATTTTCTTCATTTGGCTTATTATTATTTTCCCAATGGGAGGGGTTTAACCCCCAAAACCCACCCCTTGGGTACGGCCCTGCTCCGAAGACTATCAGAGAACTCTTAATGTACAGTTATTGCCATTTGGAAAGTTGCTAGATAGGGGCGAATGTTTATTCCAGCAGAACAATTGCTCCATTCACACGTCTAATTCAACAATGCAATGTTTTAGACAAAACCAAGTAACTGTTATAAAATGGGCAGCTCGAGTCCTGACCTAAACCCAATAGAAAACCTCTGGGGAATACTAGCGAGAGATGTATATGCTAATGGAAGACAGATTACAACAGTTCAATATATTAGGCTGCAAATTGAACGTAGTTGGTTTTCATTAAAGCCAGAAGTTCTTCAAAATCTTGTTTTAAGTATGCCTGATCGTGTTTTTGAAGTCATTAGAAAAGACGGATTAAAAATTTGAATGTTGAAAATAATATAATGAGCTGTCTATAAATTTTTGGGACAGTAAAATTTGAGTTTTAATTATTATCACAAAATCTGTGATTGTATAATTAAATTAATAAAAAATATTATTATTGTATGGATATTTTTCATGATTCTAAGTTGTGTTGAAATCGTTGTTTCTTTTTTTCTCTCGTAAAACTTGGAAACCTTGTTGTCCTGAAAAAACCCTTTGAACTTTTGGGACGCACTGTAGTCAAAAAAAATTCTAAATTAGGTACATAAGATGTTTTCACCTCACCAATGTTGTCACGAGGATAGAAACTAATAATGGGACTTATTTAACGAGCAATATTTGGAAATGGTTAATTTCAGTGCGATTGATGCTGTAAATATATATAAAAATAAATAATATATATAAAAAAATAGCAAGCTACAAATAATGTTTGAGTAAATAGGAAATGTTATAAGCTTGGTATATTAAAATAAATATATATTTACAGTATCAATCGCACTGAAATTAATCATTTCCAAATATTGCTCGTTAAATAAGTCCCATTATTAGTTTCTATCCTCGTGACAACATTGGTGAGGTGAAAACATCTTATGTACCTAATTTAGAAATTTTTTTGACTATAAACACTTTCTATTCTCTAACTATTGCCAAAATCAATTTTTTTTTATTTCACCCGTTAGCGATTGTTGACTCAGATAAATATAAAAATCCTTAGAAGGCAATAAATTCCATACTTACTCCAGAGAAGCCTTGGTTCAAAATTTTCAATATGATTACAATCAATATTGTTGCTGCATGGCACCAAATTTTTGCAACAATGGGTTGAAAATTTAATCATTTAATGGAGAAATGACATAAAATTAACTGTTTTCCATAATAACTTTTTTAAACTAAGCTTTTTAGAAATAAATTATAGCTTATCCTGCTCCCTGTTACTGTAGCTATCTACGGTGAAAAAATGGTTAAAATCGGTCCAGTAGTTTGGAAGATTACCCCGGACATACGTTTTCAAAAGTAGTCTTTTATGTATATAGATTTTAATATACCAAGCTTATAACATTTCCTATTTACTCAAACATTATTTGTAGCTTGTTATTTTTTTTATAATTTATTCATAACATAGGCATTGTTTACAGAAGTAGCCATTATGTTTATAGATATGCACTTTATTGTTGGAAAATTTATGAATGAGTTTCACTAAACCACCCTACACCCACAGAAACCCGGGCAGGGCCGGGTACCCGGCTAGTTCTGTATAAAAGATAAAATTCGCGTTCTTTACAAATATAAAAGTAATATGTTTAATACTATTATAAATACTAAAGGCTTAACTATATTGCATGTTGATGTATTCTAAGTGTTTCAGTTGTTTGAATGTAACTCTGAATAAAAGATAAAATTCACGTTCTTTGCAAATATAAAGGTAATATATTTCATACTATTATTGATACTAAAGGCTAAACTATGTTTAAAAGCGTATTTTTTAGTTTTTTTAAACTATAAATTTTGATTATTTGTTTTCCACTTGGTGTTGGCGCTATGAGGATTACATATATTCAGGGGTAACTGAAAATCTGATTTGGCTAGAAATGTTGGATTTTAATGGTCCTGCAAGTCCGTGGGCACCACAGCTTTAAGGGCACCAAAATACGATGAATTTCGCTCTTCTTCCCTTTTTCGGAGACTCCTATTTCAAAAATGCATGAAGTTCCCTGTGAAAGGGAACTAAATTTTACCAGTGCCTGGTCAATACCAAGAATTAATCGGACCCTCCATAGTATAATTGTTCGTTTTCCTGTACCGGACCCATATGGGGGCCGTGGTGGCCCGATCGGTAAGGCACCGGACTCGTGTCCGAAAGGACCCGGGTTCGATTCCAGCCAATCAAAGATCCACCGTCTTGATTAATGGTGACTGGGAGGCGTTAAAAATGTCGTGGTCACAAAGTCCTCCAAGTGAAACGATACCTCTGGGGGTGCTAGGGCCTATGGTTTGCTCGACCCTAGGTTCTGGTTCAAAATTAAGAACAGAGCGCTCTTCAGGGCCCTATCCCGGTTAAACCACTAAGCTGGTAGGTACGGGGGACCCTGGAGGGTGAAATGAAATGTACCGGACCCATAGTAGTCTTGACAGAGGTGCAAACAGAGGGCTGGGTAATTTCTTCCCAGCACCCATGGTTTTAAGTCATATTATTCTTCACAATGTCTCAGTCAAACAATAACCAACCCTTTCCTCTTCATAGCGTTGGTTTTATACACATATTTCCACTCTTAAAACCGTAGAATATATAGGTATAAATATTGTGATATTCCCTTCGAATTCGGGCCTAAGATGGTAAATTCTTGCTGCGCTAGAGTGAACTTACATAAATAACGAAAAATAAATGACAACTAATTCTGTAATATTGTGCATCAACTTTGTCCTTTTTTTTTAATTTGAACCTTGATGGCTAAATTTGTTCACATAGTTTTGTCAATTTTATTGGAAAAATTCAACTTTAAGATATCTCCATATATTATTTCTCTAAGCCGAATCCTATACCCGGTCGAAACTCGCTCATTTCTTTATCGAATTGCAAGAAAATTTATGATTTTGAAGCTTATCCCGCGGGCTATTGACGAAAATTAGACCCACCCTCTAAAAAGTGTCGGTTCGTTTTTTATTCGAACTTCAATTTTTGGGCACAAAATTGACTCTATCTAGCGAAATAATTGTCGTATCGTCTCCATTTTGATTTCATTCGAAAGATTAAAAAAAATGCGTTCTTTAGAACGTTTCTCCGCCAGCGCCGCGTAACGAGAATCTCGAAAATCCACGTTTAAGCGACTTATAAGCGATTGAAGTTTGAAAAAGTTAAATTTTTTGCTCAACTGTCAAAATCGTTACATTGTTGCTCAAATCAATTTTAAATGCGACATTTCAAGTCAAGGCTTAGCTAGGTGAACCTTAATTGTAACTTTTATTGTTTCAAAATACTATGGTAGTTTTGCGATAACGTTAGTATTTAGTTTAGTAGTAGCCTTGGGTATTTGATTTTAATATAGGGTATCACTTTTGTAGTAGTTATAAAAGTGAACGTGTCTTTGATCTCTTTGAAAAGTTGTCAGAACGACGGCAGTAGATGGCGATGTTGTGCAAATGAAGCCAATAAAAATTGTCGTATTAAATTTTAAGTTTAGAGTTTTTTTTTTTTTTTTTTTTGCGGAATTCCGCACGGGTCACCTAGTATTGATTTACTTCTAGAGTTTAGATTTTTGTTCCGTTTTGCAGACATAATTTTCTCTATCAAGGGTGAATCTAGCCTCTGCTTTAGCAGAGGGTTATTAAAAGAGGTCATTCATTTATGATGTCGTGCTTTTAAGGAAGAAGATAATGATCATGAAATTGGGGCAAAGGGATAGGGGAGGAGTGACAAGAAATGTAACTTCACGCATTTTTTTTAACAACAATATCCTCATGAAAAACAGCGTTACATAGAACATGAGGAGGGGAAGGGGTAAGGTGAATGTGACGCATTAGGGAGAAAGTCAAATGTGTTGAAAAAGGTTGATATCATTTATTGACAGCCGCTATCTTGGGTCACATTAATTGGGGAGGGTCATGCCCCATATGATCTTCGCCCCTGGTTCAGCTCTTGGATCACATGTATCATAATGGATCACATCTTATCATAAAAGTTGCAAACATGGTAAGAAAGATGAAAACAAGTTGTTGCAAAAAAAAAAAAATATATACAGGGTGTCCACTCCAATCGTGGACCAATAGCTAATTTCTAAACCGTTAGAGATAAGCATATAGTTTATTTAGGAAAAAATCTCCAAATTATGAAAGGAATTTTGGGTCTATTCAATGTTTTTCAAAAAATCAAATTTTGAAAGAGTTACGAAATTTAAATTTTTATGCAGCCCCCCAGTCCTATCAATCATATTTAATAAAACATTCTTGACACTGTAACGTTTAAAACTAAAAAAAAATCACTCTTCTACCACAAAAATTGACCGAGTTATGACGTTTTGAAAAATCAAGATTTTGAAGGATTTCGCATACGGTCCCTTAAGCGATCTCTCGATGACGTCATGAAACAATGCAAAATCTTGATTTTTCAAAACGTCATAACTCGGTCAATTTTTGTGGTAGAAGAGTGATTTTTTTTAGTTTTAAACGTTACAGTGTCAAGAATGTTTTACTAAACATGATTGATAGGACTGGGGGGCTGTATAAAAATTTAAATTTCGTAACTCTTTCAAAATTTGATTTTTTGAAAAACATTGAATGGACCCAAAATTCCTTTCATAATTTTGAGATTTTTTCCTAAATAAACTGTATGTTTATCTCTAACGGTTTAGAAATTAGCTATTGGTCCACGATTGGAGTGGACACCCTGTATATCGCCCCTAGGAGCAAAGGTTTGTGAGGGACAATATTAAAAATAGTACAAATAGAAGAAGAAACTTTACTATGTTTTAGGGAAAGAGACGGTACTAGCAGCCCTGTTAGGTACTGCTAATTCAGCAGGATTTAGAAGGACTTTGGGGCACGAGATGGTATTAGTAGCCCTGGTAGATGTTGCTGTATAATATACCATAGACAAAGTTTGGGGAAAAAGACGGTACTATTAATAGTTCTGGTTTGTGCTACTACACAGTATGATTTAGCACAACTTTAAAGCAAGGAACAGAACTAATACAAAAGAAAAAAAGCTTTGCTAAATAGTTACTGTAGTTGCCACTGTGCAGCATTGTTCAGAAAAACTTTCGGGTAAGACATGGTACTAGTAGCCCTGCTGGTACTACTATACAACATAATTTACAAAAATTTTGAGACAACAGGCGGTATTAGTATCCCTGGTAGGTACTGCTGTGCAGCAAGATTTTCAAAAGACTAGGACAAGAGAAGGTACTAATATCCCAGGTAGGAACTGCCGTGCCCAATTTTTATTAACAAAAAAATTGGTCAATAGATGGTACTAGTAGTGTAGTAGCCCTAGTTTAAAAAAAACTTTTGGGACAGGAGATAGTACTGGGAGCTTTGGTACGTGATGATGTACAGCCCGATTTGGTAAAACTTTGGGTCAAGATATGTTGCTGTTAGCAGGGCCCTAATAAACACACAGTCCTACAGGTCCGTGGACCTGGGCACCACAATTTTAGGGGCACCAAAATGGGGTAAACTTCTTCCTCTTTACCCCCTTTTTGAAGCAACTACTTTGAAAGTGTGCGGATTTTGTTGTGAGAGGGGCACCAAAATTTTACCAGGACCTGAGCAACATTTTGGCTGGATCTGGTCCTGACGGTTAGTCCTGATAGGTTGTACTGCACAGCATATAACTGGGTGAAAAAATTCACTGAAAGCCTACCTACGATTTGAACATCTCACACGTTTTACTCAAAACCAACTTCCACTTCATCTCTCTGCTTCTCACTTTTTTTTTTTTTTCAAAAATACGCCATCCCTTTGTACATATTCAACAATGTTAAATTTAACAAATTACGGGATGACGTATCTCTGCTTCTCACTGCCCGAATCATTCCGCCGATGATGTTACTATTGCCATCTCCTGGAACTCGAGCAAATGTCTCTTCATGCCTCAGTGATCATCAAGAGCAGCTTCAAGCTTCAACGTTCCTCCAGATAAACTTGAGTGATGAATATTCGAACTCTTTCGAAAAGAATCTGCTTGTAGCCGTGATCGTATAGTGGTTAGTACATTGCGTTGTGGCCGCAATAACCCAGGTTCGAATCCTGGTCACGGCACGTTTTTTGTTTATCGGAGTAAAACTCGGAAATGCTGCATATCACTCGATGTCATAACACTTGTGAAACATGAAGGTTATGGGAAAAAGCTTTATGGGAACTGATTTTTGTTTGTTTTGAGAAGTTTTGGTTTTATATCAGAAGGTTATGACGAAATTTGCTACAAGCGAGGAATTCTTGCTGTTTAAAAATCAAACACTCAACACAGGCTCTTTTGAATTTAAAAGCTTAAACCAAATTTTTAGCTATAGATTTTGATTTCCTCAAAAATCAGGAAACGACTTATATGTACAGTATGAGTCTTATTATGGAGTGTAACAAGTATAACTTGGAAAAAAAAAAAAACTATACGTTTGCGTCCTACAAATCAAATATCAGCAACCTGTTAATTTTTCATCCCCTACCCTCATATATTTTGAGAAAGTAAGAGTTAGTGAAAAGAGAAAACAAAACGGGCGGGTAGCGGAAGTTTTTTTTAATTTTAATAAATGAATCGTCTTCTTAAATTTTTCCTCCAAGAAAAAAAAAATATTTTTAATTTTTTATCGCATTTGAATTTCAGTATTTTTTTAATTTTTCAGTAAAGAAAAATAATCACATCTGAATTTTATTATTTTTAGGGCCCCTAGGAACTTTAAGGGCACATAGGCAAGCAAATGGCTACTCTGCCTATTTAGTAATCCGGTTTTGGCTATTAC
>JAXGGA010009737.1:0-50056 GCA_038373865.1 Uloborus plumipes
AAAAAGACTGACTGAGCAGACAATTTTTTGGTTTTATTTATTGTTATTATTTATTTATTTTTTTGCCAGACGATTTTTTTTTTTTGTTACAAAAATTTTTCATTCACCCGAGTATTTTATTCTTTATTTTTATTTAACAACGGGCAGCGGATTAAAAATGAAATTCGAGACATGTCTTAACGAACAAGTTTTTTTTTCTTTCTTTCTTTGATAAAATGTGTTTTAATGTTCTTTGTACTTTTATTTTATTTATTTATTTTTTTTGTCTTTTGAAAACGATTGAGGATTTTTTTTACCGAAGAACTATAACAGTTACATTCTTTAAAAGGTGCGAAAAAACTTCATTTACTCGTTTATTTACTTTTTACGTGACCATTTCATTTGATGAGAGGGGTATATTTTGCTTTTAGAAATCAGCTTTAAGTACTAAAAAGGAATGTTTGATATAATTTTCAGTTCCAGATAATTAAGAGAATATTGATCAGAAACTAGAATGCCGATGTCGACGTACGAGAAAGTAGTCTCGTTTAGTTCTTGACAGAACTTCTTGTAACCTATGCAACTTAATTTCATATTCGTGTAATGAAAGCAATTTCATACATGTAATGCAGAGTAGACACACGTAAGTTTTTGTGATTTAAATGACATACAACAATGGTTTAAGGTTTAAGGGCACGGGCTATGGCCGTGTTAAAAAAAAACTTGAAAAGATGCTATTAATATAGGAATAAATAATGAAGTTACAATAAATGTTGAATTTATAAAAAAAAATAAATTTAAACACGTCAGACGAACAAGTTTAAAAAATAAGTTTTAAAGTTATTTTATTTCTACTACAATAAAAAGTGGTGTCATGTTTTTTTTCTTGTAACTGCAGAAATTTAAGATTTTTTTATCTAATGCGATTTGTTTCAAATTCATACAAATGAGTTAGAGCATTTCACATAAATATAATTGCAAGGAAAAAAGGTATGCATTTCCAAACGTTTTTTAAGAACTTAATATGCTTTTTATTTTTATTAATTGAAAAGACATACGTGCTTGAGGCTATTTTATAACTTATATCTTTTCGAAAATAGATATTATATCACGATTTAATTTGAATTTTGAATATTCTTTAATCTATTCGCCATCTGTTTTTCCTTCATCCGTTTCATTTTTATTCATTTTTCTCGTGTTTCTTGAAAATGGAATTACGTTTCTGCTCCCTTACATCATACAAGATTGTCTCTTGTAATGTTACACAAATTGTTTTTGAGATTTTCGTTATTTTACCAAAGTATCTTTTTTTTTCTTTTTGCAGGAATAGCATAAAAATTGACATTTTTCCTTAAGGCATAACCGTTTATACAAATAATAGTGCTTAAAACTTAATTTCACTTTCTGAACCAATTCGTGTCTATTATTTTGAAGTACGACATAATAAATAAGGATCCAATGAAAAGTGAAACATTTTGCTTGATTAAAAAAATTAAGTGTAAGAAAATAGTGATAAGAAAAGAAAAATATTCTAAGTATATAAACCTCATTATTATCAGTACGTATTTAGAGACTTACATGAGGCCTTATATAAATAACTACTTATACCCAGGCGACAGAAGTTATGGAATATCAATATTAAAATACAGATGGTAATAGCTTCAAGTACAAAGTGTGTAGAAGAACAATTCATTGTTTTTTTTTTTAAATTTAGTTACATGAATACAAGTTAGATTTAAACGCGTTGGAAATTTTATTTCGGAATTCATTGAGAAATTTAACACTCCAAGACTCTTATTAGTGTCGAAAGATTGCAGAGAGTGTATTAGTTTAGTCATAATCTCCCTCTATTGACTACTTGGTGTCTGATCACCTTAATGATTGAGATTAGCAAAATGTAAGTAGAACTGTCAGGGTTAATACATAGGCCACACTGCGTAAAATAACTATTGGAATTTAGGATTTACCAGGGGCACGTCCGTTAAAAAAGGACAGCAAAATAGGTCTTTACCTGGCTAACTACTGGAATAAACGTAGGATTTATGATGGGCAAGTCCGTTAAAACAGGACAGCAAAATATGTCTTTACCGGGCTATGTCGGCAGAAGACTCTAGAGTGCCTTTAAAGTCAGCATGACATCTTCTTCACTCCTAGTTATATCAGATGGCACCTGGTTGACCAAAAAACCTTAACTTGTTTAGTGGAGTCACGATTTGAGTTGATGATAGTTGATGGCAGGACCGTATTTAAGGGGTGGGTTTTTAGGGTTCAAACCCCTCCTAAATTTTTCAAAACCATCACAAAAATTCTTTTCATAGTTTCTCACTGAGAAAAATATTGTTGTTATTTATTTTAATTTTCTGAAAAACTTTGAAACTTCATTTGAGAAAATTATAAAAATTGAGTAATTGTACAAATTAAGTGTTTTTTCTGCAGTATTTATTTTTATCGCAGTTATTGCAAACATAATTTCTTATCAATACACCTTTCCCTTCGAAATTTTAATACCACTAAGAAAACGCCAAAATTCTTCAAATTTGTAAGTACCAAACTCTGTATTTAACACACCTTATAAGTGTCGTGAAATAGAATTTTCAAACGTACTCCTTCGGATGCGAGTATATGAGTAAACTCATATATCAATTTTTTTTTCATTGGAAAGATGAGTCTTTTTTCTTTTTTAACATTTTTCATGTTAATAACCTTTTAACATCTATTGTAACAAAAATCAACAGAATATAGAACATGAAATCGAATTTCATTGAAATAATAAATTTCACGAGGAATAGGTTTGGTAAAACCCTCCATAAAACTAAGGTCTGGTTACGGCCTTGGTAGATGGTATGTTTATTTATGATGTATAGCCCTCTAAGCCATGAACAAAAGCTATCAACGAGGCCCAATTTATCTGGTGTTGACTCTATATAGGTGTGGGCTGTTTTTACATGGTATGAACTAGGTCCTCTTGTCTTAACAGAGCCTATGACTGACTGAAAATAGCCATCTGTGTTAATTTAAGATCACTTGTAACTATTTATGGACGTCAACTGCCCAACAATGGATGAACTTTTTAGGGAGGTTAGTGAGCCTAGTCTCTTGATCAAAAACAATCCCAACTGATTAGAAAAACATTCTGTACAGTAACAGCAAATGGTTTGGCTCCTATTTTACCCAGCATGATCTTCATCTCTCATTTATAGGGCCCAATCGAGAAATCAATTTGGGCAAAAATTGTACGATGGCAATACTTTTGTGATTATGGACGTCTGTTGAGACAGCACAATTCTATATTTCTTAAAGGGAACTTCTAACAACTTGTTGCGCTCTTACGAGTATCACGTCGAATTGTTGCATTTGTCTGAGCAAAATGAGTTGCGACACGATACTAGGAGGTGTACTAAGACTTGTATCACCTCAGTGTATTTTTCTCCACAAACATTACGATTTTCACAGTACCATTATTTTTTTTTATGAATGGCATGTGAAGGGCCAGGGGAAAAAAATGAGTCACTTTTTCGTCGATTTTGAGACATTAGCGCTACCTAAGGGCTATGAATGAGTAATATCATCTGGTCGAACCACAAGGGGGGAAAAAGATGAGAATCGACCGAAATGTGCATCAAGACTCTATTTACTACAAAGGGAGTTAATAGAAATCAAACTTCGTTTTTCATTTTTCTGGAAACCACCTTTTGGGCACTTTCATCTTTTTCCCCCTGGCCCTTCATGTATGTTGCTGTGTATGGATACCACTTTCACCACCTTATCCTGAACATAACATATTCAGTACCCTGTTCAAATACTGAAGTTCATTAAGGCTCATTCTGTCGTTAGTTGCTGTACTCAGTACATAATATGCACTATAGAGCCAAAAATACTACTTAACATTTATTCGGAAGTGAGTAAAACGGAAACTAACGCCAAAGTTTGAGCGGAATTTTATGCCTTTTGTACTTCTTACTGAGAAGTAATAGTACCAGTTATATCTAGGATCTAGCTGAATTCTAGAAAAGACTTTTCGACCCTCCTCTCATCTCCCAGCTGTAATTCTAACCAGGAAAGTACTCGACTTAAGTAATAATGAAAAAAGTTTAAAATGGTATCATTCAAAAGAGTATAATGCGACATGTTTTTGATCCAAAGATCAAGTGCCCTCGTCCCATCGTGTTCGAGATAAGGGGTCTTAAACTCCTGACGGTTCTAGACGTCTTATCACGTTCATTTAACATGTTATTCTGGAACAGCTGAAACGCCGGAGGGTTAAAATTGACCAAAAAGACGCCAAAATTGAAGACTTGGCAATAAATTGAAGTTACCTCCCGATTTCCCCGTTTGTCTCTGTCTCGCTAGGCATTGTATCATTAACTATTATTCGCTTTATCCATTTATTTTTCTTAAGTAAAGCGATTTTGTTATTATTATTATTTTTTTTAATAAACTAAACTTGTGCTGATTATTTTCAAGAAGTCGTTGCGAACATTTACTTGACTTGAAATTTATTATTATAAATAAGTAGTAAAAGATACAGGTGATTATTGTTATGTGATGATTGAAAGAAATAGTTGTAAAAATAGTTTTATTAAAACTCATCAAAAATGAGCAATGCAGAACGCATATACTTTACGTATATTATTATACACGTTTCATAGTACAATTTTACAAAAACAATTTAATGCACGTCTTTTGAATAGCACTTAGCTCTTTCAAATCATGAAAATTAAGCTTATCATATCTGCTTCTTTACAAAATGTACGTATTTCACCCCCTCGCAAATTTATTCATATTTACGTGTCTCATAATAGAGTGGGCATTTTTTTTTTAAAGACTAGACTCTAAAGTTTCCACGAATTTTTGCATTCCTTCTTCATTTAAATAATGCATAACAATATCGGCACATATTCTTGAAAAAGGCGGCAAGTAATTGTTCAAAATATCAAAGCCTTCTGAGCACTGATCAATCCGAATCTTTCGTATTTTGGCCTTCTGCACTTTGAAAGAAATCAGGTCTGCATAATTTGGAAAGTCCAGAAACGTATTCTGATGTAATACATTCCTTATATCTTCGTTCCCGAGATAGCGTGCCACCTTGTGCACAGACGCTTTGGCAAGGTTATAGTAGGAGATTGTAGCATTGTCGTGCAGCTTTGTCTTCTGCATCAGCTGAATCTCGACGCGAATTTGGTCTTGTATCTCGATGCCATACCGAATGCTATCCGCGTCAAGTGTCAAATCTTTCCAGTCGTTTGCAATCCCCCTCAAAGCACATGATGCGAGAAGATATTTAGTAATTTCATTTTTCCCGAGTTTTAGAGAAATCCAGAGGGGCTCTATTCCATTACTATCCTTCATGTGCGGATGCACGTTATGGAGCAATAGCTTCCTCACCACTTCTGGAAGTTGCTTTCGTACAGCCCAATTCAAGGGACTCCAACCGTAGCCATCCACGACGTTATTTACTGCGTCCAAATCGACGAGGAATTCCGCTACTTGTGACCTTTCAGCCAGAATAGCGCTGTGCAGGGGAGTTTGGCCAGATGCAGCTTGGACACGGATATCAGCTCCAGAGGCCAGAAGCTTTTGCACGATTCCCAGAAGTCCTTTCTCTGCGGCATAATGCAAGGGGGTTTCTCCATTCGAATCCTGAAGATCATTTCCGTTGTCAACATCCATTATTAGTTCCGCAGTATTTTCCTCACGGAATGAAAGGGCGTAGTGCAGGGGCGTGGCTCCAAGAAAGTTTTGGAGGCGGGTATTGGCCCCTGCAGCCAGCAGCTTTTTTACTATCCCTTCATATCCCCTCTCTGCAGCCAAGTGCAAAGGGGTCTCGCCGTACGTGTTCTTAAAGTCATTTCCGCTGTCTACATTCACCAGGACTTCTGCTGCTTTTTCAGAATTGCAATTAAGAGCCCTGTGAAGGGGCGTTTCTCCCTTAATATTTTGGAGACGGGTATTGGCTCCTGCTTCAAGCAGCTTCTTCATTATCTCTACGTAGCCCCTCATTGCGGCCAGATGCAACGGAGTGTTACCATCCATATCCTGGATGTCGTTTGTGCTATCCAAATCTGCGAGGATTGTTGCAACCACCTCAGCTTCGTTGCGAAGAGCGCTGTGAAGTGGTGTGGATCCTGCCAAGTTTTGTTGACGGATGTTGACACCTTTGGCAAGAAACTCCCGCACCATGTCCTCCAATCCCAACTTGGCAGCCAGGTGCAAAGCAGTTACCTGGTAGTAATGGCCCCTTGTAAGCATTGCATCAATTAGAGTCGGTTCTCTCTGCAGAATGAAGCGGACATCACTGAGGCTGTCACTTTTGATGGCATGCACAAACATCATTAGCGTAAATGGATCGGTAGTCATGATGCTCTGAAAGAAAAAATTTCTAAGTTACTAAAAAAAATAGTGAAGCACAAAACGTTGTTACTGTTAAACGTTTCAGAGCTTTCAAGAAAATATACATTCAATGAAACTCATAGTTAATGTATTAAAGCTTTAACAAAATACAGGCAGAGAAATGCTAATTGGTTTTTGAAAAATGAGAAAGGTGACAAATTTTAAAATAACACCTAGAAAAACACTTACGCACTTATAGCAGCGCGAAAAAAATAATTTTTTTTGTAAAAAACGAAACTTTATTTTTTGCAATTTCTTAAGTTTTTACGTGGTTATATACATAAACTAACGTTCAAAAATATTTTAAAAAAGGAATTTTTTTTTTCCAAAACATAGGTACTACACTGAAGTGACAAAAGTCATGGGATAGCAATATGCAAATTTTCAGATGGCAGTAGCATCGCATAGAACAGGTATAAATGCGCAGTGCTTTTACAGAGCTTTCATTTCTGTTCAAGTTATTCATGTGAAGAGGTTTTAACGTGATGATGACCGCACGACGTGAATTAACAGACTTTGAACGCGGAATGTTAGTTGGAGCTAGACGCATGGGTCATGCCATTTCGGAAATCGTTAGAGAATTCAACATTCCCAGATCCACTGTGTCAAGAGTGTGCCGAGAGTATGAAATTTCAGGCATAACATCCCACCATGGACAGCGCAGTGGTCGACCGCCTGCACTTAAAGATCGAGACCGGCGGCGTCTGCAAAGAGTCGTAAATTCTAACAGACAAGCAACACTGCGTCAAATCACCGTAGAAATCAATGTGGGACGTACAATGGACGTGTCTGCTAGAACTGTGCGGAGAAATTTGGATTTCTTGGGCTATTCCAGCAGAAGACCGACTCGAGTGCCTTTACTGACAGAACGACATCGCTTGCAGCGACTCTCGTGGGCACGTGAGCATATCGGTTGGTCCCTAGATGAATGGAAAACCGTGGCCTGGTCCGATGAGTCACGATTTCA
This sequence comes from Uloborus plumipes, assembly GCA_038373865.1. Lineage (NCBI taxonomy): Eukaryota > Metazoa > Arthropoda > Arachnida > Araneae > Uloboridae > Uloborus > Uloborus plumipes. The sequence goes on from JAXGGA010009737.1 coordinate 7,337, forward strand.
GCTGGTAAGAGCCGATGGTAGGGTTCGAGTGTGGCGCAGACCCCACGAAGCCATGGACCCAAACTGTCAGCAAGGCACTGTTCAAGCTGGTGGTGGCTCCGTAATGGTGTGGGCTGTTTTTTCATGGCATGGACTTGGTCCTCTAGTGCGACTGGACCGAACATTGACTGGAAATGCTTATGTGCAGCTACTTGGAGATCACTTGCAGCCATTCATGGACTTCATGTACCCAAACAACGATGGGATTTTTATGGATGACAATGCGCCATGTCACCGGGCCACAACTGTTCGCAATTGGTTTGAAGAAAATTCTGGACAATTCCAACGAATGATTTGGCCACCTAGATCGCCCGACATGAATCCCATTGAGCATTTATGGGACACCATCGAGAGGTCTGTTTGTGCCCAAAATCCTGCCCCATCAACGCTTTTACAATTATGGACGTCTATCGAGACAGCATGGCTCAATATTCCTGCAGAAGACTTCCAACGACTTGTTGAGTCCATGCCACGTCGAGTTGTTGCACTTCGCCGGGCAAAAGGAGGGCCGACACGATATTAAGAGGTATCCCATGACTTTTGTCACTTCAGTGTATAGCTCCTGTAAACTAATTGACAAGAAATTTTAAGGTTCAAGACATGGAAGTTGCTATGAGCTAAAACTCTTACCAGGAACTGTTGAACTCCAATTTTCTTTTTGTATATGGAATATAGAAGGTTGAAACTTTACAAAATGAATGTTAAACTTGAGGTAAGTTGTTGCCGTAAGGTCAGTGAAGGCACTCAAAACAAGGCATTTTTGACGTTTTTTAGCGTTTTTGAGGTCCAAAAACAGCTTGTACATTTCAGTTGCCACGGCGAAAGTAGTGTCGTTTGAAAGACCAGTGTAAGCACTTTAAAATAATGTATAAATAACCGAGGATAGTTCAACGTGCTTTTAGTTACGTAAGGCCGAAATATGAAAAATGTCATATTTTACCGATATTCAAACGGTCATAACTTCCTTTGCCAACAACATATTGAAATTTTTTTTTACCAATGCCATACTCTATTCTTTGTCTCAATATAACAGTTGAGTCCTTTAAGGCGAAATGCTTAAAATTTTTTTTAAAAAAGGAGGGCAGAGGAAGTTATGATCGTTTGAATATCGGTAAAATATGACATTGTTCACATTTCGACCTTACGCAACTAAAAGCACGTTGAACTTTCCTCGGTTATTGATACAATTTTTCAAAGTGCTTACACTGGTCTTTCTAACGACAATACTTTTGCCGTGGCAACTGAAATGTACAAGCTGTTTTTGGACCTCAAAAATACTGAAAAACGTCAAAAATTCATTGTTTTGAGGAACTTCACTCACCTTACGGCAACAACTTATCTCAAATTTAACATTCATTTCGTCCAGTTTGAACCTTCTGTATTCCATATACAATAAGAAAATTGGAGTTCCAGTTCCTGGTAAGAGTTTTGGCTCACAGTAACTTCCATGTCTTGAAAATCCGCTTAATTTTTGATGTCGGACCTTCACGTTTAGGGATCAATAAAAACTAAACAACTCAACTTTAGAACAAAACATTCTGGATTTGGACTTTCCATAAGATAGTAAACATTTTTTTTTTTTTTTTGGAAAAAATCTGAGACGTCATGAATCACTAGTGTGACACTCTCTCAGATTCTTGCTCTAAAATCCTTTAAAAACTGTTTTGTCTCAAAAATAAAACAAATGCTTTTTACTTTAAAAAAGTGTGCTCTTTCTAATGACATTGAGAAAAATCCAATTCAAGATGACTCTTTTGAGATAGTCCTTTGAAATTGAGACAAAATGGACGGGAAAAAAATTTTTGACTTTATTTTCAACTCGGATAATTCTCGGATTTGGCAATTATTTGAGCTATCAACATACCACTTACACACCTTTCGAGCATACGAACAAACTACAAACGAGAAAAAGAGCTTTAGAAAGTCATTCTCTCAGCAGATACAAGCTGATGACGTATGGTCGAAATTTGCCACAATATGATTTTTAACCAACTTTGGCAGCAAATTGTAAAAACATTATTGTACATTGAGCTTTTGTTACACAAGTAGGCTATTCTAAGTAAAACAGCGATTAGAATTACCAAATTTGAGCGTAATAGTCATCTTAGGTCGCGAGCAATGAGAGCACTAACTTGACAATGTAGTCATTTCAGTCATGAGAAGAAACAAGAGTACTTTACAAAATAATTTATATTAGCGAAACCATAGGACTTATGGAGCTATAATTTTGGTATGGCTTCATGCAAGGGGGGGGGGGACATGTACAAACATTAGAAAAAAAAAAAATCATCGAAATCGGAGAGGGTCGAGTGGGGACCTCATGTATCATCAAATAACAGGTTCCAAGTTACTTTCTTATCCAAGTTACCTTCGTATTTCCAAGTCCAGGGCAACTTTTTTTATAATGTGCGTCGAGTTAAACTGAGTTTCAGAGAAGCTTCAAGTTTTACACCCACAGGCGTAGTGTGACCAAAAGTTAGGGGGGGAGCACAGGCCTCAAATTTTAAGAGTGCAGGTGAAACCTCCCCCCCCCCCAACCTAAGATTTTCCGTATCAGTAATATTCGCCCTTTCTTTCTTGTTTTTCCGATGAATTGTCCATAAAATTTATTCAACATTCAATTCGTTTTTCTCAGTTACCAGTTACCACAAGTCCGGATTTGGAATTTTGGAATTAATAGAGCCCCTGAGCTATTACAAGTATGCTGCCTCTTATGCAGTCTGGAAAACTTCTGCTGTAGCGAAACAAACTATTCTTTTATATTTTGTGTGTGTTTTTTTTTTGTTGATACCCCCCCCCCCAGCGTTGTTTCTCGTTTTTAAATTCTTTTGTCGTCTTTTCTTTTCTTTTTTTTCTTTATTTCATGGATTGAATTTGTAGCGGCATGGATATCAGAAGAGTGATGCAATTACTTCTTTTAAGTAGAGTGTAGACTACAGACAATCCCTAACCTCAGGGGGTCCGAGTTTTCCCATCCGGTAAAATTTTTGAAAAATAGGTATAAAATTCTGCATTTTGAGACCTTATATGATGTAGTTAAGACAATTAAAAAAAATGTGAGGATAAACGAGGCAAACAAAAAACCCACGAAAATTATACATTCGATCAAAATAAAAATGGTTTTTGATTCCACAAATCGTTTTGACGATTACATTAATCAACAAGGAAGAAGAGTGAGAGAGAAGAGGGAGGGGAGAATAAATACTATTACTGAAAAATTGCCGAAATGTAGCGTATATTGAATTCACAATGCTATGTGATCTAGCGGTAAGGAACACTTCATTTGACCCTAGTGACATAACTTGATGTGCAATACAGGAAGAAATAGATCACTCTTTGTTAAAAAAACAAGGAAAAAATAGTCGTGCGAAACGCATTCATTAAAATTTTGAAAACACAATTAAAGTAAAAAATAGTAAACAATGAAACGAAATGAAATTGTATCAACAGAAAAAAAAAGAGAAACAAAAAATTGCAGCAAAAAATTAGTTTAAAAAAATTATGTATGTATATATATATATATATATATATATATATATATATATATATATATATATATATATATATATATATATATATATATATATATATATCTATATATATATATATATCTATATAATATATATATATATATATATATATATATATAATCACTGCTCGACATTGAAAATGCAACAACAAGAAGGATTGGTCAGAAATTCATGCAAATTTTACCGTAGACGCACGTCACTGAGTTATGCAAATGATATGAAATGCGCAGCTCTCCGATGCACGTGAAGTAAGATATAAGAGAATGAAGTTGAAAAGTGGGCTATGTTCATGTTGGTTTTTCTGCCAGACTAATTATCGGAGAAATTTGGTTTTTGTCTCGAAGGATACGTGTGATAGGAGGAAATGCCACGCCGTCCTCAACGAAGACACTTCCAGCATATAGACGACTTTACAAGGGGTATGGTGATCGGACTGAGAAGGGGATGTTGGTCCATACGTCAAATTGCAGCTGATACCCACATGGATGCAAGCACTGTGCATCGGCTGTGTCGGAGATGGTTGGAAAGAGGAAATGTAGCCACATTGAGGGATGCAGGTGCAGCCAGAGTGACGTCAGACCGCTTGGATCGACGGATTCACCGACAAGCTGTGGCGGACCCGCAAGTCACTTGTACGTCGATTCTGCAGCACGTGCAAGGTACTCTGGATGTTCCTGTGTCGACCAGAACCATTTCCCGTCGACTGGTTGCACGTGGCCTACAATCACGGCGCCCGCTAAGAAGACTGCCATTGACCTCACAGCACAGACTCCAACGTTTGGAATGGTGCCGGACCAGAGCGACGTGGATGGCAGAATGGCAAACCGTAGTGTTCTCAGATGAATCCCGCTTCTGTTTGCCCAGTGATAGTCATCGCATACGTGTGTGGCGTCGACGTGGAGAAAGATCGAATCCAGCAGTAACTGTGGAACGCCCCACAGCGCGACAACGTGGCATAATGGTTTGGGGCGCTATTGCATACAATTCCGTATCACCTCTAGTTCGTATTCGGGGCACTATGACGGCCCAACGATATGTAGATAATGTACTGCGGCCGGTGGCAATCCCCTACCTTTAGGGTCTGCCAAATGCAATTTTTCAACAGGATAACGCCCGGCCTCACAGTGCTCGAATCAGCCAACATGCTCTACGAGGTATACAGATGCTTTCCTGGCCACCATACTCTCTTGACTTGTCACCAGTCGAACATGTGTGGGACGTGATTGGACGCCGTTTGCAGAACCTGTCACTGCCTCGTTCAGAGGACGAACTGTGGCAAATAGTTGAAAAGGAATGGAGTGCCATCACCTCAGGACACCATCCGCAGGCTTATTGACTCCATGCCTAGACGTGTTTCTTCGTGTATCGCTGTCCGCGGTGGTCCTACTTCTTACTGAGCCGACGCCGTCCTCGCTCTAAATTTTGCTTATTTATTTTGAAATAAATATCACTTATTGTTCCATGCTGTCTGTCTTCTTACCAAATTTCATCAATTTCTGACCACTCCTTCTTGGTGTTGCATTTTCAATGTCGAGCAGTGTAAATATATTTGCTCAATTTTATGAATGATCTGTCAGGAATAAGTGATACTAAAATTGTGAAAAGTTGGAAATGATTCAAAAGCAACTTTTGAAGAAAAGAAAAACTTGTATAGAAAACGAGTTTAAGTAAAAGAATAAGTATTCTTAAGTTTGTCATAGCATTTAAGCAAAAAGTTTCTATGTCAAGAATTATGTACTCAGATCTGCACAAACTATGTAATGTAAAATAGTTTGTAGACAAGAATAAATGATGCATTTTGCTTTATTATGCATTACAAGACATTTTTAGTTATTATCCTGCCTTTAGCATTTAATTTCTCTTTGATATGATTACTACTGACAAATGCTCGAAAGAAAGGCCCCAAGAATAGAAATTTTTGATTTGGGAAGATAAATAATCAATTCCGTGCTAAAATCCATATTTTATTATGAAAATTTACTTTTCACTGCATTACCTAAGATCAAGGGATCGTGTATTTTTTTTCCTTTATTTCTCTCACTCTCTCTTACAATGAACCATATTTTATTAAAATAGTATTATCAAGTTAAAATTAGTTTTTAATGTAGTAAGCAGTAATACAGAAATAAAAAAAATGCCTGAAAAAGGTTCATAATAATAGTTAGTTAGCATTATTTTGTGATTTCACACTTCTCTGAATTATTATCTTAGTAATTCAAAAAGCATGGAGAAAGTCACGATAAAATATGGAGCAGAAAGGTTAGGGGCACACTCCCAGAGACTTTGAATTTAACATAATTGATAATCGTAAAGACTGTTTTGACTAAAAAAATTCTTTCTGGACAGTAATTCTATTTGTAGGAGTGGGTAACCGGGAACGTAAGCGAAAATAATCTTTCTGAAGATTTTCGTCTCTATTTCGGAAAAAAGGTAGTTCTAAACATTGAAACTTTTGACAGAGGACCCTCCCCCTCCTCTCAGACATGTGGGTACAATATTAAGATAAAATAAAGGAAAAATAAATGAAAGGATATTTTGACCATGATTTTTGTTTTGATTTTGAAAATTTCAGGTTCTAAAGATTATGTGTCCAGCACGTTGAGGGGGCATGTGCACCCCCCCCCCACGCTACGCTTATGCTTACACCAAACGAGTTTCTCGCTTTTTGTAAAAAATCTGAGCTGTCAACCAAACAATCGACTACCTGCGTTACAAACCTAGAAAAACTGTATGATGAAAGGAGAAAGCTGCAAAGAAGGCTGATGAGATCCAAAAATGCCAATCAAAACCAAAGAGTTGATAATTTTAATCTAACCTCTGATGACGAATTTGAAGTTTCTCATCGAGGTTGGTAGAACTGGTAATAGCAGCAACAAAAAAAGGCTGCAGAATTAAAATTTTGCAAGAAAAAAATTTCATGAATTCTAAAAATATCTCATATTTTCTGTGTTCTCTTGTATGTGAAAAACCCCATGCTTCAGGAATAGACCACAAACATGTTATGTACTACTTAGTGAAAAATTACATGTCACGTCAGGGGCGGATGCAAGGGAGGGGCGACGGGGCGATCGCTCCCTTGAGGCCCCACTATCAGCAACTTTTTAATATTCATGTTCAAGAAACTTCATTTTAAGCGAGTTTAATGATGGTCAAGGAAGGAAGTTTGAGCTCTCCCCCGGAAATGTTTCAAAATTGAAGTCCGAAACCTATGTGATCGTTATTTGCAATCCAGTATACATAGTAAAAAGTAAGTAATAAAATCGATCGCCCCTCCCGTGAGAAATTTCTGGATCCGCCCTTGTGTCAAGTTAAGATTTCAATTTTTTCTGCATCCTGTAAATATTTCCCCTATGTTTAAGTTGAAAGTTATTTTAGTTGTATCTGGGTATTTAATAGTAATGATAGGTTGTCTTAATGTAGCTGATGTTTCATAAATCTTTCAGTTTCAGTGTCCCACTAACTTTCATTTCGGGGGTGAAAAAATTACATTGACAGAGCTGGAGTTCTGTAATAAAATTCTGCATTTAAAATTTCTTTAAAACTAAAATTAAAAAAAAAAAAAAAATGAAAATTGTACCACTGTGTTTCGCTCTCCCTTACTCAGTACTCGCCTACTTTGCAAAGTACTCGACCTTCGCCCGAATTTTTGATAATGTACTCGATCAATACCAAATACAAATGAATCGTTTATTTCGAAAAGGTAACATCTCTATTTTGATCTCCTCTGTCTCTTTAGAAAATTAAACAGCGCACGGTTATATTTTTGAATGTCATAATCAATGGTTATTTGGTAAATTATTGCAGTAATTGTGTACTTAACTAAAGGCATTTTTTCATTGATTATGACATTCAAAAATATAACCGTGCGCTGTTTAATTTTCTAAAGAGACAGATGAGATCAAAATAGAGATGTTACCTTTTCGAAATAAACGATTCAAATATATAACTATGAATGGGGAAAATAAATTATTTAACCAAGAATCAAGAAAAGCTCCACAAGAAAAATTGACGCAAAGTAAAATGTAATTTTGTCGTTTTTATTGGTAGGTAAATGGAGAATTTCAAGACAATAAAATGTAACATACTTTTCTAACACTTTATACCATTTTTTAAATAATATTTCAAAACAAGTTTCTTTTCTTTCTTTCATTCTCAAGTTTCAAGACATCATGATAAAGTTATAAAATAGGAAGCTTGATCAATATTTAAAAAGTTTGCTACTAAAAAAATTTATTTGTACTGAATAACTTCTATAATTAGAAAGAACTAGAATAAACTGATAAATTAATTTTACTTTCATCACGATTAATTGCATCTCCCCCCCTCATTTATTAAGTAATACTATTATACTGCATTTGACCATTAAGTACCTTATTTTACATTATTAAATCAACCAAAAACATGATTAATTGTTCGTAACCATAAAATTGGTTTTGAAACTATTCAGATGTGAGGGACATAATTAGTATTTTATTTTTTTCGCGATAACGAACTATATATTTCTCCAACATCAAAATGGACTACACAAAAATCAGAGAAAATCCATGAAAATTTGAATACGAGGTAATGTTTTGAAACAGAAATAATATTCTCCTTTTCCCCCAAGAGTAGCCATTCAAAATAAAAGGAATCTTACCTTCAGCTATAAAAGCAGAAGTAATGTTATAATTTCAGTTTCTCTCAAAATTGTAGTAAGTTCTCCAATTTAGTAACTATTTTCTGTTACACTTGGAAAGAATAACATAGAGATGACACATAAAGATGCTGCATAAAAATAAGTAGACAGGAAATGCAATGATATGAGTCAATAGATCTTATATATAAATTAAAATATCAATCTTATGTAAATTCATGAATGTTTTATAATTACAGAGCTTTAACCCATTAATGCCTAGCGCTTTAACCCATTAATGCCCTAGCGTTTTAGGGACGGTCCAAAAAAGGGTCTGAATTTCCCCAAAATGAACATTTCAACCAAATAATAGTGTTTAATTAGTACCTTGGTATTGCTTCAATTCGTTATTACCAGATTGCAGCACACAACCCTTGTAAAGTGTGTTCTGTAGCTGTTTTAATATGATCTTTATCAAAAATAACATCGTTCACAATCTCAAGAAAAAAAGTTAACTTTTCAAAGTTATTCCCAGCTTCCCAGTTTATGTTAATTGCTGATTTTATTTCCTCTTATAAAATGTCTTTTTAAATATTATATCGTAGGCAGAAAGAAATTTTAGCAAAAAAAGTATGTACCCTCTGGGGTCTATCGTAACTTTTAAGGGACAATTTTTCTTTCCTTAATGAAAAAAAATTTTTTACATTATATTTTTTTTAATTATTTTTCCTGTCCATTAAATACTGTTTGTATACAAAATATCTTTGGAAAAAAAATGTCAGGCATTAATGGGTTAAAATTACGTTGCTTTATTTAATTGCTCTAGAGACAGCGTACTGAAACAATAGAACTTTCCAAACAGGGGTGAACAAAACATAAACTTGCCAATATACGCGTACATTGTGGTTCAGACAGGGAGTTCAGATAAGATGACTTCCAATGAGCGAAGGATTAAGAATTCTTTTGTTAAAATAGGAATGAAGACAGTCATTTTAATTTTCCTATGATGTTTGTTGCCGTTGTGCCGATATAAAAAATTATTCTCTCACTACCAATGCAGAAATGATCTCGTCCAAGGTTTAGCGTCTTGTTATTAAAGTCATACTGAAAGGATCGGGAAAGTTCGCATGCTGGGTTTGCCTCTGAGTATTCATCTTGATCCCAAAGGAGCAAGCATCCAGCTAAACTTGAATACTTTTTAGCCTACTTTCTCGTTAAAAATAAAAGAAAGACGAAAGAAGCATTAAAAGTGGCGTAATGCATCTAAAAAATATCGCAAAGTCCAAAAAAAAAAAAAAAAATCTGGTATGGTCTCCACACTAATTCCTTTTACGTGTAAATTTCTTAGTAGTTGCCTTAAGGGTTAAAAAAAGTGCTTGGAGTGAGCAAGGTAACAATTCAAATATTTACTCACCTAATCTGCTACGAATCAATGCCAAAAATTTTTTACAATGGTTAATTTTTTAAATATTGCTGATTTTAGTATCATTCAGTGAATTTTTCGCAAAATATCGCCAATAGCGCCAAGTTGAACCCAAATTCAATAAAATAATTTTTTTGCCAAATTTGCAAGCACTTGCGACCAAAAGCTTGGCGACATATCGCCAATTCATATCACTTGAGTCTGCATTGAAATTAACACTGATTTACCCCAAAAAAGGGGTAAAATTGGGAACATTCGAATGCAACCACAAGGGGAGATGCACAACTAGACAATCCTCAGAGCCTACATACCAAGCTAGAAGCTTCTACGGCATATAGTTTTTGAGTTGTGCGACACACATACGCACATACATCCGCATACACGTACATACAGACGTCACGAGAAAACTCGTCGTAATTATCTCGGGGGTGGTAGAAAAGGATTTTTCGGCTGCTTATATGTTGGTAGGTACATATGCACGTGCGGACAGGTCGAAAAAACTACTGAACATTCCAGGCTTGGAGTCAATTACGAGAAAATGTAATCGATTACGATTATGATTACGAGCATGAAAAATTGGAGATTACGATTACGATTACAGTCCTCTGCCAAATCGCAATTACGATTACAGTAACGATTAGTTCATCTAAAAAATGTAATCGATTACGATTATTATAGGCCGACTACGATTTCGATTACACGATTACAGCTTTGGGAGGAATATACACTGGCGGAAAAAAATCCCAACACCAAGAAAGACTTGTGTTAGATAAACGAAATGTGGTAGGCGTGTTTATACAACTGAAAGATGACATCGATTAAAATTTCGCGCTCCGCGCATATGTGTGGCGCAGCTGGCGTCACTCAGAACATGCAAATAAGGCTTGTTTTAAAAGCGTGTTGTAAAGCTCGTGAGTATTATTTTTCCGTGAAATTTGACGAATTGCTTTCATGTTAGCCAGGAATGCCTTTAAGAAGACGAAGAAGCCATTATCAACAGCTCACCGAGTTTGAACGAGGTCGTTCAATTTGGCTAAGAGAAGGTGGATTTTCATTTCTCGATATTGCAGAAAGACTTGGGGGAAATGTTTCCACCATGCATGATTATTGTAAGCTATGGTCAAGGGATGGTACTACCTCAAGAAGATCGAGTTCCGTTCTGCCACGTGGCACGACTGAGAAGGAAGATCGCCGAATCTTGCGTACGGCTGTGGCTCATCGTACTGCATCTGCGCCTGACATTCCAGCTGCAGTTGGTACCGTCGTGACCCAAGGAACGGTAAGAAATTGTTTACTTCAAGGACAGCTCCGAGCCGACGGCAGTGGTGCCAAGACAGAGCTCACTGGAGGTCGGAGTGGAGATCTGTTGTAATTTTTGATGAAAACAGATTCTGCCTTAGTGCCAGTGGTGGCTGTATATTGGTCAGAAGGAGGCCAGGGGACCGCCTGCATCCAAGCGGTCTACGGCCTAAACAAACGGGACCCGCACCTGGAGTCATGGTCTCTGGAGCAATTTCCTACGACAGCAGGGGTACTCTTGTGGTTATCCCAAACTCACTGACTGAAAATTTGTCGTCAGTGTGGTAATTTATCCAGTAGTACAGCCCTTCATGAGTAGCATTCAAGGGGGAGTTTTCCAACAGGATAACGCTCACCCTCACATCGCTGCTGTAACGCAATGTGCTCTACAGAGTGCTGACATGTTATCATGACCTGCAAAATCACCAGATCTGTCTCCAATTGATAACGTATGGGATATCAGTGGACGGCACCTCAAGCATCATCCACAGTCAGCAATGACGGTCCTAGTATTGACACAACAAGTGCAACAAGCATGGCACTCCATACCACAAAGTGACATTCGGCACCTGTATGACAAAATGCATGCACGTTTTCAGGCTTGCCTTCAAAATTCTGGAGGTTACACTTACACCCTCTATTAAATTAACATAATTTCACATTTGCACAACATTTTCTTGAGCTTAAATTAGCCAGTGATCTTCTACATTTAATCAATTAAACATGTTAACTAGACAATTGCATTACCCAAATTTCATTACTCTACAATAATTTTTTCTTGGTGTTGGAATTTTTTTTCCGCCAGTGTATATTATATAATACAGAGGAGAATTCAGAAATTTTTGTTGAGGGGGGGGGGGTTAAGTTTCAGTGCACCTTATTAGTTAAGCGGAAGGAAAACGAAGCATGTAAAATTTAAAACTTCTTTAAAAGAACATACAATATTGCACAAAAAGTAATATTTTTTATTATATTCTGGTAAATTAACTATTTATTTATTTTGGTAAAAATTTACTATCACGATAAATATATATTGACAATTTATAAATTTTTTACATGTAACAATATTGGAGTTGTAAAGTTCTAAAAAAAATCTCACTAAAATTCTCTTAAAATTCTTAAATAAAATTTTTATAAAATTCTCAAGTAAAATTTAACATCTTTTCAACATAAAAAGTGTTTTAAAATTCTATAAATATGCAACTTTTCCTTCTTTCATATCCTTATTGATTAAAAATAATATGAATATAAAACTATTAAGCATCCCAGCTAAAAAAGTTCTGCAAAAAATTTGCAAAAAAAAAATGGGGATATTTGGAACGCAGATTTTACAAAAAAAATCTTTAAGATTTTTTTTGCAGAATTTTTCTGCAAAATATGTGTTCCAAATATCCCCAAAAATTCTGCATATTTTTTACAAAAAAGATCTTAAGATTTTTTTTGCAGAATTTTTCTGCAAAATATGTGTTCCAAATATCCCCAAAAATTCTGCATATTTTTTACAAAAAAGATCTTAAGATTTTTTTTTGCAGAATATTTCTGCAAAATATGCGTTCCAAATATCCCCAAAAATTCTGCATTTTTTTGCAGAATATTTCTGCAAAATATGGGTTTCAAATATCCCCAAAAATTCTGCATCTTTTCAACATTTTTTTTTTTTTTTTTGTAATCTTTGCAAAATAAATTCCAATTAAACAAATTACTTTTCAAATTTTTAGATTTAGCATTATTCAAATTCATATGAGAGGTACTAAGAATAACTAATCTATGTATACACCTTTTTTGTTAAACTGCCCGTTCAAGATCTGAGAAAAAACAGATAGTGAAACAACCTTGCCATATTTTTAGATATCACCAATGTTACTTTTTATCTATAATACCACATATGACATTTCATAATAAACAAGAAATTTTCAACCAAAGAAAAAAAAAAACAATACCCAGGTATTTATTTGGAAAAAAAATTCATTGTTGACTATAATAAATTTTAATACTTTAGAATGTAATGCAGGTATCCGACTGATTTCATTTGCAGCAGGGAAAATATTTAGGTGCCCCTAAAACATGGCATATTATTTTTCAAAATATTCCTTTTAGAAAAAAATAATTTCGAAATTTGCAGATTGAACACTTACCTTTTCTTGACTACCTTACCTTAACAGACCTACCTTTCAATAAATTTGAAACAACTCAGTAATATCTTTATTGAAATTTTACACACTGAAGTGAAAAACACATTTCTAAATAAATAATTGAAAATATTTTAAAGGATCAACACTTGATTGAAATTATTTTTAAAAAAAAGGGAAAACTTCAAAATTTAAAAAAGGGCAGGAAGCCAGTTTTTCAATCACAAGTTCCATTACTCCAAATTCCTGGAAAGAAAAAAAACTTAAATCATGTAGAGACTAATATGTTAATTTGTAAACTACTTTTTTCTTCTACACCATAAACTATTGACCTCGTTTAATCGGGTAACAGGTAAATGAATAACCCATTTATACAAGTAAAACATTTCGGAACCCAATATTTTCCCATAGACCCAATGTTAATGGTCCCCGCTTAATCAAATAGTTTTCCCCGACTAATCAAGTGTGTTTGTCAGATTTAAAAAATAATTGTGTTGAGAAAATTTTCGATTAAAAATAAATTAAGTAAAAGCAAACAATTGTTCCCCTCAAAATATTAAATAATATTTTCCGCCATATACAGGCAAGAAAAACAACATTCACATTGCAAAAACTTTTCCAATATTTCCTTAAATTTCTTTTGTCTTTGCCACAACGAAAAAGAAAACATTGCGCAGATGATAATTAAAATAAGAACAAAGAAATATTAACCATTGTTAAAAAAATAATTCCGGTGAAAAAAAAAATTCCTACTGGTCCCAGACCAGTAAAACTTGCTTTGGACCACCTCAAAAAATTAATGAGTGGTCCTTGGGGTCCACTCATTAATTTTTTGGGAAACAATTTCAATTTAATGGGAAACCATTTTTATTTTCAATAAAAAAAATAAGGTTAGTTATTTAGCATTAAATTTAACGCGGACCAGTGCTGCTACTTGCGGACCAGTAATATATAAATATTCACTGGTCTGAAGGACCAGTAAAATTTTTAATGATTTCTAACCTAGTTAACATTGCAGACAAAAAACCCTGATAAAATTAAATGTAAAACAGGCAGACTAGGAACGGGGAATAGAGTGAGAAAAGTCTCGAGCAAGAAATCCACTATTATGAACTGTTTTAAAGAATAATGCGGAGAAAAATGGTGCTATAACAGATTTTATAACTCGACTTCAACAAATCTTTTAATCATTCCGCTTATAATATAGTGCTCATCTGGTAAGTTGACCTCTGACAAAGACAATATTTCTTTGCTTGTCAGGTGATAGGAAAGAATAATTGGTAGTGAATTAAGTTCAGTTACTTTTGTATCTGAAAAGTATTCCAACTCTAATCCACGAAATTTGCCTTTTCAAAAAACTCGAAAAAATAAAGCATTTTTCAAACTCAGAGGGTAACTTACCAGTGGAGTACTATAAATGCACTTAATTTTTTACCATGTTGTTGTTTTCTTACAGTATTGTTTCAAAAACTTTAATTTTGGAACTAATTAAAGCATTATTTTCTTTATATACTTATTGATTTAATATAACTACAAATGTTCTCAATTCTGAAAGGTAAAGAAAATTTTCTCACCCAACTTTTTCCAATAACATTTCTTGGAACCAACAGTGTCTTTGTTTAAGCGGGGCCGACAGTATAATGAACTTGAACTATATTTTCAAATCACATAATGAGTAGAATCTTTTTTTTTAATGCAGGTTTTCCCAGTTTTTAAGTGATTTTGAATTATTTTGTAACTTCGCTTCAATGCTTTTTTTTAAATACGGCAGGACAAAGAAGTTACAATGTGCAAAGATTTAAAAAATAAATAAATTGTGTCGTCTGGTTGCAAAACTGGCCAACTCCTCAATTTTCGGAGAAATTCTGTTTTTTGTACTAAATCATTTACTAACATTCCCACCCATTGGCAATGAGAAATAAAAAAAAAAAAACAGGTGAAATCAGTGCGTTTTGAGGTTTAGAAAACTCTAATGTGCTGTAAATTCCCTAGGTGTGACAAAAAAGTCTCCCCTGAAAAATTTCTGTTATGGAGATAACCGGTTTTGCAACCAGGCGACATAATTGGATCCTACAACAAGCCTGAAATCCTACGAGCCTGAACAATCACGAGTAAAAAAATCAAGAATTTCAATATCAAATAAAACAGTTTCCAAAAAAAAGTGCATAAAATTGAAGTTAATAAATATAATAAAATTATCTTGACTATTTCTCTTGAAAGTAAAGCTAGAGTGAATCAAAGCGTTAACTCAAAACACATATTTTCCACTGAGCAAAATAAAAATCATAGGATATAATTCAATTAGGGCAAAGACAAAGATATCAGAAAATTTTATAACTTAGGAAATCACAAAAGTACTAATATTAAAAAAATTAATGTTACTTACCCATGATAAGAAAGAATAGTAAATCAATTCCGTAATAAAAAATATTGTGCAGAGAAATATCTTACTTAGTCTTTAATGGCTAGAAAAGAAAGGAGCTGTAAACTACATAATAAGTACCTAATTACACTGCTTAACTTGCGTACAGCACCATTATTCAATTCAACAGAGCAATAATATTTTGATCAAGTTTTATTTCCAAAAATGGAAATATATATTTAAAACTTGTTGGTTTCTTCAGAGCAGTGGTTCCCAACCTTTTTTTGCCCATCTGCCCCCTCAAGAGGTTGACTGAAATTTATCGCCCCCACCCCCTGCTTTGAAAAAAAGTCATAATTTGCCGCAATGAACATGAATATTTTTGAAAATACAAATAATTTTCATTTGAAGTGCAATGTAGGTACATAACAAAGCAATTTATTATCTAATAAATATACGTACATTATAATGCACAATGTAATAAAGCAAATATCTCTATTCTTTCGCAATCTCTCCTCTTTCTTTTCCATAACGAACTGATAAGCATTTGAAGGGAACTACTTAATTATGATCAGTGACTCTATTTTCGAAAACCTAAGTATATTTTTTGTGAAATTATTTTATTTTTGAAATTGGAATCAAAGAGAATTTAGAAGACTCACTTAAAATTAGACAAAAATAAAGAAATAATTAAGAATTAAAAATGCATAAACTTGGAAATCAAAATGGAAATACTTCCTTAAGGTTCAATTGAAGTATGAGTTTTGTTTTATTTGATTATTTTTAAATTTGTGAACCCTTGTCTGAACCCTAAAAATTGGTTTCTCCAACAAGGGTCTGGCCAGAGAAAATTTGGGTTCGAAAACGGACCCTTCACAAAAATCCGATCGATAAAAACGGACCCTTCACAAAAATCCGATCGATAAAAACGGACCTTTCAGAAAAATCTGATCGATAAAAAAAGACCCTTCACAAATATCCGATCGGTAAAAACGGTCCCTTCACAAAATTGCAATCATCCAGGGTGTAAAAAAAATCAATTATTTTTTGGAAAAACAGAAAAAAAAAAATGGATATTTTTTTATTTGCATGAGTAATACACTTCTTCCCCTCTTCCTAAAAAATTTCAAATTGTTTTATATTTCACAAAATTGGTTGACTTTTTCACAAAATTATTTTCACAAAAAAGGGACCCTGTGAAAAATCCTGGACAGACCCCTATCCTAAGTTTTCAATTCAGACATTATTTGCTTTTTATTTATTTATTTTAGCTTTCAAACATTCATTGCCCCCCTATTGCCACTCAAGAATTCATCGCCCCTTTTAGAAGTCATATCACCCCTTGGGGGGGGGGGGGGAGCGCTCCCAGGTTGGGAACCACTGCTTTAGAATAATGTTAACAGCTTTTAAAATTATACAAAAAACCTATTAGTTAATTTAAAAATCTACCAGCAAAAATTGTCAAGAATGGCTAAAAATTAAAAATTCGCTTTCTCATAAAATTTAAAATAATTATATTTTAAATTAAAGTGTTGACAAGAAACAAATCAATAAC
The DNA here is from genome assembly GCA_038373865.1 of Uloborus plumipes. NCBI lineage: Eukaryota > Metazoa > Arthropoda > Arachnida > Araneae > Uloboridae > Uloborus > Uloborus plumipes. The sequence continues at coordinate 24,286 of JAXGGA010009737.1, forward strand.
ATTTGTAGTAAATTAAAACGCTCAAGCAATTAAGTCATTCCATAAAAATTTCATTCTAGTAGGATGCACATTTAAGCGGAAGAGCAGATTGCGGTTAAATTTCCCATTTTATTCCAGTACTTTGGATTTTAATACAGAATAGACTTTACATTTTTGTTATATTTCGTACGGAATGTCTAAATAATGCCAACAACAATTTTTCATTATCCTTCACTTTTCCCATGATTGTAACAAATACGACACTTATTAAAGAATCTGAACACCATATATTACCTATTATCAAGTATTTAAAAAAAAACGGAATGTCTAAATAATGCCAACAACAATTTTTCATTATCCTTCCTTTTTCCCATGATTGTAACAAATACGACACTTATTAAAGAATCTGAACACCATATTATTACCTATTATCAAGTATTTAAAAAAAAAATTAAACATTTTTATTTTAATAAGATGCCAATTTAATGCAAAGGCTCATCTATTTTGTCTTTCTTCGAAATAAAAGAATTTTCATTCACTATCCTAAATTTATGTGTTAAGTATAATTGTTAATTAAAAAAAATCATTTTGAAAGAAAAATAATACAGCAAATGGAAAATTTTGTTTGAGTTTGCATGCATATTTGGGCACATATTAATAATTAATTTCTTTCCTGATAATTGATGATCCTTTCTTCCCTGATCTCTATATATAGTTCGGTAATGGTTAATAAATAGATCAGAAGAATAAAACTTACTGGAACCTAACATTTTCCCATAGATATAAAAGATCTCCATTTGATCAAATAGTTTCCTTGGGATAAATCCAACAAGATAAATTTAACAAATACTTTTTCTACGAAAAGTTTATAATTAATTAAAGCAATATGAAAAGTCAAAACAGAAAGACATCAAAGGTTTAGAAAACTGATCCTGAAGTTACACCTTTCACACTTAAAAAAAACTTATTTTAAGCGTCATCGTGCACCTTCATAAGACTTTTCTACTTTGCTACATTGTAAAATAGACACCAACGAATTTCGGCCAAAAATCGAAAACAAACAAATTAAGTAGTAAACTGTCAATTTTAAAAAAATCAAGAAATATTACGTTTCAAGAATACGAAAAGAATACTTATCTTCAAGGAAACTTTCCATTTTCACACGAGGCACGGAAAAAACATAAACATGCTCTGGTGTAGCATGTTGCCACTCACAGGTTGTTGTTCCAAATTTCCCGCCATGAAAGTGAATACATTTGAGCAGGCGTATTTTCATTTAAAAAACCTCTACTTGTAAACTTTGAAGCGATTATTTATGAATGTGTTAAAATAACAAAACAATGCAACATAAATGCCTTTGATGGTCCACTTAGCACGTATTTTGTTCAAGTTTGGAATTTTTAGCGTAAACATGATTAGGACAAGCGTCCCTATTATGGGGACCCTAGTCATTATTAATGCATTTTTTTTTACAGTATAAATCAATTCCTCATAAAGTTTAACCATATTCATAAACATTAGAGGACTGTTAGTGGCCCATTGTTTCTATAAACAACATAGGAGAGTAACAGAGGGAAATAAAGTGGGAGTTGAATGCGGGGCCTCCGTTTCTTCCTCCGTGCGACCACGCTTCAGAGCAGCAAATTTTGGCCTTATTAAAGTACTTAACACTGGAGTCTCCACAGGGACTTTCTTCAACAACACAATTAACGTTTTCTACGCTTGTAATTGTGCTTTAAGAAGTTTAAAAGTTACGCATTGATGAAGCGAGATATAAACACACTATGAAGCTAAAAACGTAAAAAAATATTAGTTTAGTGCAAAGCACATGCGATAATAAACGGTATTTATGCAACCACAGCATTTTGTTATTCGTATATGAATATCTGCAAAAAAGTCACCCTCCCCCCACTCGAGAAAATTTTTTGCTGCGTCACTATTCACTTGTTTTTTTAAACTGCTTTTTTTTTCTTTTTCTTTCTGCTTAAGACTCTGACGTCATGAAAATAAAATAATTTACATAATTGTTAAGTAAATGAAAGGTACCCGTTTTCGAAAATCAAAAATTAATTTTTTTTTCGTACGTTTACCTTAAGAACCAGTTTTGTTGCTGATGGAAACTATTTTGATTGAAAATATCTTTGAAAAAAATTTTAAATACAAAAAGCTAGTTTTAGCTACAGTCAAATTTGCGGCCTATTCGTCAAGCCGTGCCAATTATATGTAAATACATTAATTTATCAAAAACAGGATGGAAACAATTCTCCCTCCCCCCCCCAGCCCCTTTTAAATGATGTACATTAGTTTTATTTATGCCCCAATTATTGCAGAAGAAGTAAAGTATCAGTTTTAAATATTTTCTCTGAAGTATTTTTCATATAAATCATGAAAAATACTTCAGGGCAAGGGCGGATCCAGCTTCTGGCTAAGGAGGGGGTCATATTCGAAAGGGGGGGGGGTCAAAGTGCAATTTTTGGGCAAAAATGGGGGGTTTTGACAATTTTTCCGTAATATAAGTATCAAAAATGCAATTTTTTGCGATATTTTGTCGGGTAAGGGGGGGGTCATGACCCCCCCTCTGGATCCGCGCCTGCTTCAGGGAAAATATTATAATCTAGTCAACTCGCGATAACTCGAACTTCGATAACTCGAATTTTTCGACATCTCGAAAATAAATTTTTTTCCTGCACCTTTATTGCTGATTTTTTTCTCTTTAACGCTCGAAGAATTTTTTCCTTATTCTCGATAACTCGAAATTTTTTCTGATTCACTCAACTTCAGTCTCCCAAAACTCGGATTGTCAAACGCCATCAGTGCCTTTTGCCATTGAAGTGTTTTGTACTCTCTCACTGGCGCGCTCTTAAAAATGCGAAGCGATTTTCACAGTTGTCTTACCCACAGACATGTGGGTGGGGAGACACGTTTCAGCTGCTCCTTGCTTTCAGTCGCGGACAATGGTCAAAACATTCCAGGAAAAAAGACACCTCATCTTCAACTTGACTGACCAGTCCCCTTGCCTTCGTCTTCCTACTTTACTCAATGCTGTGAAAAAGCTGAGGCTTCTTTTTCATATCGTTATCGTAGAATGGCTACAAAACGAAATGCTCTATACATTTTCTTTTGCAGATAGAAGAAAAGGGTGATTAGAAAAAGGAGGAAAGAAAATATATGCATAAGTACTTATATTGAATTTAGTTTTTGTAAGGTTGTTTAGGTTTTGTTTTTCAAACTAATGCAAATTTTTATAAGAGTACTAAAATTTGTTATTTTTTTTTTTTTTAAAGAATAAAGAGTGAAATGAAGATAAAATGCAGATTTGTGATGTCTTTGAAATATTTGCAAAAAAAAAAATTAAAAAAAATGCATATGTCATAAAATAACATTTTAAGTATTCGAAGCTTTCGCAAATTATTATAAGAGTACTAAAATTTGTTATTTTTTAAAAAAAAAAAAGAATAAAGAGTGAAATGAAGATAAAATGCAGATTTGTGATGTCTTTGAAATATTTGCAAAAAAAAAAAAAAAAAATGCATATGTCATAAAATAACATTTTGAGTATTCGAAACTTTCGCAAATTATTATAAGAGTACTAAAATGTGTTATTTTTTTAAAAAGAATAAAGAGTGAAATGAAGATAAAATGTAGATTTATGATGTCTTTGAAATATTTGCAAAAAAAATGCATATGTCATAAAATAACATTTTAAGTATTCGAAACTTTCGCAAAGTATTATAAGAGCACTAAAATGTGTTATTTTTTAAAAAAAAGAATAAAGAGTGAAATGCAGATAAAATGCAGATATATGATGTCTTTGAAAAATTTGCATAAAAAATGCAGACATTTGAAGCAATACAGACATGAAATGAAGAAAAAATGCAGACATTTTGATGTCTTCGTAATATTTGCAAAATTTTTACAGAATCTGTAAAAAAAATTTTTTTTTTGCAAAATTTTTGAAGACATTTTTTAGCTGGGATAAACTAAGATTAAATTATGTGTGAAAAATTTGTAAAAAAAAAAAAGTTAGATTACACGATTACAAGGCTGAATTACGATTGTTGAAAGAAGGATTACAATTACGATTACACAAGAAATACGCGATTAAAATTACGATTACACGATTACGTGTGTCCCATTTCCAAATTATGATTATGATTATGATTTCAGAAAAACGTAATCGATTACGCGGATTGCGATTACGTAATCGACGATTACTCCAAGCCTGGAACATTCATTCGGGCTGACTTGAGTTGCGCACCGAGCAACCCTAAGAAGGGGTTGTCCAGCAAGAGAAGTTATCGCTGAGCATGATTTGCGCCCTTACTTCCCCCCGAACCAAGAATTATCTCAAGTTCGCAGGGGTCGCCACTCCTGCATCTTTATCAGTAAAAGTCTTGTTGGCAAAGATAAACGAAACGTAAATTGATTTATTTTTAACGCGTTTGAAAAAATGTAAAAAATAATTAATTGAATTTTTTAATTAAATTTCTTCTGTTCACCTGATTTCTTTTGTACAATTTGACCTTTTGGGAAAAGTTTAGGAGTGTACAAATATCATGGAATTGAAGCTTTGTCACAGATCCGGACATCAGCGGATTTTATGGGTGTTGGGGAAGGGGGCTCTCCTAAAGAAGCGAAATTAGTTTATCTGCACCATTAAATATTTCTTATTTATGTCTTCACAACTCGAGTAGGAGGTTAAACTATTTCTTTTAGCATAGACAAAACATATTTGAATAAAATCAATTTGTTTTCCTGCAGGAGTAATATTGCAGTGCAGTCAGCTGTTAGTGTGAAATGATAATATATAAAGCTGACTAATTTGGAATTCAAGGGTACTTAATATCGTGAAAGTATATATATGAATTATCGTACTATTTTGGTAAGACTATAAAGTTAGGAAGCTAATTAGCTTAAAACGATTTACGACGACATTCGAAGTGAGTATGTAATGTTTCTGAGCATTAGGCTTTAAGGATTTTTTTTAAAAACATTTTAATGGAGCTTCATGAGGACTTTTTTTTTTCAATTGTAAAAAATGAAACTTTTGTGTTTTGAACCCAAAACTATTTCTGTATCTGTCCCTGGTTCTAGTCATTTAAAACAATACGATACCGTGACTTTAAAAAACTTTCTTGTAGCTCCGCTGTTAAGTAATCACAAACCAATAGTTATAGTAAATATAGAGTTCATCCTGACCTGCTAACGATTTCCCTAATTTTGACGAAACCTGTATGTTCGCATAATTTTAGGATCGCCTATTAGTTTTAATAAAATTTTGATATTTCGATTTATTTGGATGCTTAATTCTTCATCATTTTTTATGCGGGAAATGAACCTGTATTAATTTTACTGCTATTAATAAGGTGTACAGTATTAAAAAAAAAAAAAATCGCAAAACATGACTTATGCATTTTTTTTGACCGTTAACAAGTTATATAGCGATCAAATAAAACATGTCGAGACGCATTTGAAAAAATGTATAAATTATTGACTTAAAATCTAAATTTAATATTATTTTTGGCCACATAATTCGCACGGTGTGTGATGTTTAAATCATATAATTCAATAGTGGCACTTGGCACATAATTAAAACCTTTCTGTTTAGAAGAAAATCAACCAATAAATATAACATGATCAATGTTTTGAGCGAATTGTAGAGTTTGAGAATAAATCGGTTAAAAATAATATTACGCAAAACCTTGATTTTTTACTAAGCTATATTTTATTGTGTCATTTCTGTTTTCACTGTGCGTTAAAAGTAGAAGTACGTATGCTTGTTTATAACACATATTCACTTTTTATCCGTGATCTTCACAATATTGAAGGAACATTTAGTTGCTAATTTAGTTCTGAGTTATACAGCAATGCATAATCAAGTTAACTTTTAAACCAAAGAAATTTAAACAATTGTGTACCACGTACGAACCACGTCGTACGTCTAATTCCCCCAATTGCTATACTCATTCTTTAAAAGAAAAGTAGGAGAAAGTATTGTGTTCTAAAACTACCCGTTCCTTCCTGGAAATGTTTTCAGTTAAGGCTTTTAGGGAATTTGCACCTGCGTTTACAATTCTAGAAACATTCCAGCTTAATCTCTGAATGCTACTACCATTGTATGAGGTTCACACCTCCCTCTAAGTAGATTTGATAAGGCTCCATACATACAAAAGAAGCATTCTTACTCGATATTGTAAGCAGATTTTTGTATGAGACCTTTTAAAAGATAAGAACAACCTGTAACAAATCAAAAGTGAAATTATAGGTGACTTTTTTGACCTCAGAAAATTTGGAGGTCAATAACTCGTACATAAATAGCAAACTAAAGACATATTGTCTTCTTTTTATTTTCATTTTATCGCCGTGCTCTATTGAATATATTTATTTTAGTCTTTTTCAAGACTAATTCTTCCGTTTCGTTTCATTTCACTCATTTGATTGATGGATGATTCTCATATGTATAGTAGCGAAGGTAAAATGTTACTTTTATATAACAAGTATAAATTCCTTTCAGTAAAACGTATAACGAAAGTTTCCATTCAAGATTCAATCCTTCCGTCAATGCACCTCACCCGAACATTTTTTAATTAATAAAAAACTTGAAACTTGCTCAAACTGATATTAAACAGCATTCGCAGCGATGATGAACAAACTACAAATAACAATACTAAACAAAAACAAGATTTTGTTCAAAAAAAAAATGTCATAACAAGAAAACAAGTTGGATGCGTTATCTTTTTTGAAATGCGTGTCATACAGAATACCTAAAATATAACTTTCGTTTAATAAATATTTTTGAAGTTTTCAGTATTACATTGTATTTTTTATGCTCAACAATTATATTCTATTTTCAGTTATTTAAAAAGGATTTTGTAAATAATTACTCAGGAGATTAAATAATTAACTTTTATCAAAGACTTAATAATATTCAAATTACACATTCTCGAAAATATGTTATGCTTTTATAGTATTGAATAAAGTACAATTTCATGCTATTTGTTATACTTATGTTACAGAAAATTACATTAATTAATTGTTGAACAATTCCGCGGAGCTGTGATATTTTTAAAACAGCATATTGAACAAAAGAATTTTTTCCCCCTTGGATTATTGTATTTTTTAAGTTGAATTTAATGGTATAGTTGAATTTAAAAAAATAATTTTTGGATCATTGTTAAAAATTTCTTCAAATAATGAACTCTGACAGACCTGCTACTTTTTTCAATATCAACCAGTCACCATACTTTTAAGAAATTTTTGAGAATCATTCAAAATGTATTACAGAAATTCAACTACACCATCAAATTCAACTTAAAAAATACAAAAATCCAGGTGGAAAATATCCCTTGTTCAATGAATATTTTGCGTTTCATATTACAAAATACAGTCTTTTGCTTTAAAAATGTTTACCGTGGAATTGCCCTGTGAACAATATTCATCTGTGTTTCTTCTTCGAAAAATACTTAAGGGTTTAAAAATTGATTAAAAATTATTTAGAAAACATTTTTCCAGCCGATTATGAATAATCAGCAAATCGGCAGATTACTGATTACTGCCTATTAATCGGTGCAACTCTAATTTGTTCGAAATATTTCACTGATTTTAGCAAAACAGCTTATAACGTAAATCTTTCCCCTTTATTTTCACGAAACTCTAAAATTGATCAACAACAATAGTCTGAGTCATGAAATAGCAAAAATAAATAAATAAATAAAATAAAATATAAATAATTGAATAAAAGTAAATTACAGGATTAAAATGTAATTGTAATAGCTAAAAGCCTGGATTATGTACACTAAAAACAGGAAAATATACTTGCAAATATGCACTAAAAATATTTAAAATTTGCACTAAATGTTGAAAAAAAAAACTACTAATAATTTTCACCTACACAGGGAAAATTTGTTATATCTAATAAAAAATTATCTATCTAGCATTTGTTAATAATGCTAGAATTTCGCATTGAAACAATAATTCGTGCAAAAAATTAAATGCACATTTATTGATTTTGCTACAAAATCACAATTTGTATTTCAATATTTTCTTCAACAAGGCACGGCCTTTTGTCTTTGAATGTGATTTCTGATGATTTTTTTCTTTTCTCATTGACTACAAGTAGAGTCTCTGTGTTTATTTAAGTGAAAATTTTCCAATGGTCTTAAAATTTTCTTTGTGCAGAACAAAATGTGTTTTTGAAAAACGCACTAATATGCATTTATTTTAAAATGCTCCGTTTTTATGCATGTATATGCAGTAGATACAAAAATATGTAACTATATATGCACATATGCATTAGCATGTAATCCTAGCTGTAGCTTCAATAAAACATTTCGAGAATAAACATATCGCACACCTAGAAGAATACTGTCACAACTCAAAAGTCAAAATTCTAAATGTTCGGTAATATTCCCGAAGCCATGATTTAAAAGTCAAAGAGAAACGTTTATTTTTCAAGCATTATAAAAGCAAGTGAGCCGAAAAGTTCAAACCAAATGTGCTATAGACTGCATCTTAACTAACTGCTTTACAATATCAGTATTTTCAGTCACCTTATTTTTTTTCTGTTTCTGAATTGTGACAGCATTCTTCTAGGTGTGCGATATGTAGATTTATGTTTTTGATTTTTATAGAAGCTAACCTTTACATATGTGTAATATATGTTTGTAATGTATGATGAAATGTGTAATATATGTTTGTAATGTTTGAATATTTCTGCTTAAACGATATTTATAGAAAGAGACTATCACTTTATACTTTAGGAAATCTGAACATTCTATCTGATCAAAAATCGTTCCTCCCTCACAAAAGAAAAAAATCATTAAATTTTTGTGAATTTCCTGCAATTCAAAAAGTATGCAAATAGATTTAATTTTAGATTTAAGCCTGTTTTCTCTTGGCAGGTTTAAAAATACGAAAAACGTAACACCTTCGTACTTCCCTACATAATATTTCCCTTCGTCTCGCCGAAGTATTTATATTGATGAGAAATTTATAAATAAGTAAATATATACATATGTACTTAAATATATTATATACATATTGTATATGCAGATAAAAAAACAATATAAACATGTATATTTAAATATCTACACATATATTTATTTATATTGAAAAGCAGCAAAATTAAATAAGTTTCAAAATACTATTTTTTTTTTTTTGAGTAAATTCGCGATATATTGGCGACTTTTTTACTGTTCAAGCTATTGGGTCAAGAAATCTTCGCCAAACAGGGGAGAAGTCACCACAAAATCATTCACTTATTAGATTTCGGACGGGGGAGACTAATTTTCTGCTTCACCAGTCTTGGTCCGGGGAAGCCCTTTTCTCCCCCCGAGGTCCGCAACTCATGTCTTCCCGATAAATTTTCTATCTGTCAACACCGCTCTCAGTTCATGGAAATTTCCCCAAACTGACTTTAAGAAGGGATTGTTTCCCCATTTTTCCCCTCGCACAAAAGAGATCTGGTCAGTGGTCACTTTTAAAGATAACCACCTGTGGTGAGTGGGCGGAGTAGAGCAAGCTCAAAATTTAGACTCAAATTTGAGTGATTTTTTTTTCCCGATCACAATACTTCCTTTACTACGTAAAATTAAGTAAAAAAGAGTCGAAAAGAAATGAAAGAGTAAACCAAATATCGAAAAATTAAAAAATTGGAAAGTAGGGTAGTGAGAAGGGGAATTTGTGTGTCTGTCGGTCTGTCAGTTTGCCTGTCCCCCCCCTAATAACTTTTGAATAAACATTCCGCTTTGAACAAACTTTTTTTCGCTGGAAAGATCTCGGCAAGTACAGCTTTTTTCTCTCATTCTCCCCCTTTTTTTAATTTTTCGATTTGAACAATTTTTAGTTTAACTTTGAACCGTTCAAACAACCTGTCCTGCGATACTAACTTTTTAGTGAATAGTCCGATTAGAACAAACTTTTTTTTGTTCGAAAGATCTTATCAAGGATACTTCATTCCTGTATTTACATTTCCGATTTGAGCAATTTTTTCTTTCAACATTGAACCGTTCAAACAAGCTGTCACCCCAATAAGTTTTGAGTGAAAGTCCGATTTAAACAAACTGTTTTTGTTGTTCGAAGGATCCCAGCAAGGATACTTCATTACTGTATTTACATTTTCAATTTGAACAGTTTTTCGTTCAACATTAAACTGTTCAAGCAATCTTTCCCCAACTAATAACTTTAAAGTGGGCAGTCCGAATTGAATAAACTTTTTTTTGTTCGAAAGATCTCGGATAGGCTCATCCTCATGTTTCGCTTTTTGATTTGAACCATTTTTCGTTCAATGTTGAACCGTTTAGAAAAACACTTAACATTAGCGCTTACGGGGAAATCTAAGTTTTTCCTTCAAACTACCTTTGTAAGAAAATGGTTTTGTCAAATGGTTTTGATTATGTAAAGTACTTTACTCAATAATCTTCTGTGAGGACTCTGATTGCGACTCCGACTCCACAAAAATGGCGGAAATGCAGGCTTAGAAAAAGAATGACTGACGTGCAGACGATTTTTTGGTAATTTATTTTTTATCATTATTATTATTATTTTTTTTTTTTTTTGGCAACGATTTTTTTTGCAACAAAAATTTTTCATTCATGAGAGCATTTTATTCTTTATTTATCTTTGACAACTGGCAACAGATTAAAAATGAAATTCAAGACATTTTATTAACGAACGAGTTTTTTTTTTCTTTCTTCAATAAAATGTGTTTTGATGTTCTTTGTACATTAATTAATTAATTAATTTTTTCTTTTGAAAACGATTGTGAAATTTTTCTACAGAAGAACTATAACAGTTATTCTTTAAAAGGTGCGACAAAACTTTATTTATTCGTTTATTTACTTTTTACGTGTCTATTTCATCTGATGAGAGGGGTATACTTTGGTTTTAGAAATCAGCTTTAAGTGCTAAAAAGGTATGACATAATTTCCTGTCTCAGATAATCAAGAGAATATTGATCAGAAGCTAGAATGCCGATGTCGATGTACGGGAAAGTAGGCTCGTTTAGTTCTTTATAGAACTTCTTGTTAAAGCAAGAAGAGGGAGGGAAGGAATCAAGTTGAAAGAGTGATAAAAATAACCAGAATTTAAAATAAGCAAACAACGTATGCATGATTGCAAGCTATCTGATCAAGAACTGACAGAGTTTGGGGTTAAGTCAAGTATTTAAAAAATCAGAATTTTTGAAGAAGCTCATTTAGACTATTCTTTTTAATAGAAATGTAATTGATAAAACTAACATTCTTTTGAAAATTTAGTGAAGAAAACATCCAACCAATGCAAAACAAAAATGCGAACTTTTCCCTTAAGACATTCGGAACTCCGAAGTTAACTGGAACTGGAATTATGACCCTTTTTCAGGTAAGAATCTGTAATTAATATTTATTTTTATTTATTTATATTTCTTCTGCAGTCTTTTATTTATTTTGTGCTTTTTATTATTTCTGCAGATATTTAGGATATTATTCAACTTCAAACATTAAACACAATAATTACGAACGTAATTATGTTTAAAATCGTATTTAGCTTAAGTTTTTTGTATCACAGATATTTAGCTGAATTCATTTAAAATATGGTTAGTTAAATATAAAAATAAAACATCACGATCTTGTTAACAGCATATTTTATTTTATTTTATATTTATGTTAGTTGATTTTGCACATTTTATAGATAATTTATTTTTAGATGTTTGCTTCATGTTTTATGGTAAAATTTTTCAAGTGTTTCGATATATTACATTTTTTTTAACAATATTTAGTGTGAATAAAAGAATACCTGCAAAAAAGAAATGAAATAAATAAATAAATGAAAGCAGAATTGTAGTTCGGAGTGAGGGGATGTTTTTTAATTTGGTTTTGATTCCAATCCTTAATTATTCAAAACTTCAACTTGCAAAAAAAAAAGATTTGAAATTTTTGATTTGTTAGATTTGAAAAGAAAAACAAGACTGCAGAGAAGTCGGATTGATTTTGATATAAAAGAGTCGGATGAAGAGTTACAAAAACTAGGCAATTGAGCTGACTTTTTTTTTTTTTTTTTGAATAATTTTTACTGACTTTTCATACTATTTTTTTGAATTGACTGCCAACTGACTTTATTTTATATATAACTCTGCGTAGCTACCATTGCCAAACAGATTGCTTGATAATTTTTAAAAAAATCTGTAATAAGTACTGACGCGTTTGTTTACTTTTATAACTTTCTTTGATTACTAGCATCTCTTAGAGAAGTTTCCTAGTATTTTCTAAGGACAGGTGGTTTTTCAATATAAAATTATTATACGTTTAAATACAGACAATCAGATTTTTCTTTTGACCTCATCATAAAACTACAAAAAAAAATTAATCCCTAAAACTTCAGAATCACTAATTAGCATATAAAGTTAGAATACAACATATAAATAAAAATAACATTATTGTTTAGTATTTAAACAGAAACTCGTTTTCAGGAAGGGCAGTAAAATTTAAGCATAAGTAAGATTTGAAAATAATGCATACTAATCAAGAAGTTAATGCTTGTAAGAAACTTAACTTGACAAAACAAAGAGACTATTGCTTTTCAAAAAAGCCGGAGCTTATATCGTTGAGACCAAAGCAATTTTTTTCAAATTTCAAAACAAAATTTTAATTTTCAATCAAAATTAGGTGTTTAACAAATTAAAAGCTCCAATGAAATGAAAAATGATCCTACAATTGACTAAATTAAGTCATTCAAAAGTGAAATAATCTGCCAAATAATAACAATAAGATATTAAGAAACAATAAAAGCTACAATTCTACGTTATGATAACAGCTAAACCAGCTACGCAGAAATAGAGCAGAACGTCGTGTGAAACAGTCGGTTATATTGATAGACAGGACTAAGAAATACAGGTAAGGTCACAAACATTTCAACCATATTGCTACAGAACTATAACAATGCACTAATAAAAAAATACTTACAGTGATGTAATTTCAAGAAATTCTCGAAGCACACGTCCTAATTAAGCTTGTCTTAAGTGTTATGATGGTGATCTGTTCGCAGAACTTGCCAACCGCGTGGTCTTCTCTTTCCAAGCAACAAAGTATTTCTAATCCTTTGCCCACCAGACTGATAGGCGCTTACAATTTGCTTTAGTCAGCAAGGAACTTGACAGATCTTGCCCCGCCTTTGACGAGGGAGAAACTTCGTGACTTATCAAAACTGACGTGTCCCCTATGGGCTTAGGTGTTTCACTATGCACAATACAATAATGAACTATGAACAGGCGAACTACGGACGTGGGTTCCACATCCAAAGCAGGAGGTCTTGTATTTATTCATGCCTTTCTTCTCCGCGGGGGGCATTGGTCAACACGTGACTGTTCTTCTCATGCTTAGCTTGATTTTTCAAAGAAAGGAAAATGCTCAAATTGGAAAATAGGGTGACTTTCATAAAATCAAAACATGAATAACATAATGGTGAAACGGGGACATAGGCGTAACGGTACCAAAAATTTTTTTTTTGGGGGGGGGCAGGGGGGAGGTCAAAAGGTTCAGAAGTACTGGTGGAGCTTTTGACCCCCCACCTGTCCCTAGATTTTTCACCTAAATTTTTCGTTAGACAAATATTCGCTCTTACTATTCCGATGAATTGTACATACAATTTCTTCTTTTTTCCCTCAGCTGCTAGTTACCACCAGGGTCGGATTTAGATTTAGCCAGTCCCGTCATTTTGGGGGGTCAGGGGGGTGGAGAAACCAATGTATTTACATACAAATTGACATGGTTTTAGTTTTCCGAAGAAATTACAATGCTTTTGCACCCTTTGACTATGCACAATACAATAATGAACAAGTGGGTTCCACCTTCAGTATTTTCGCCATCAGAGCATGATAGAAATTGAAAGCGTTTTTCTCTATTTTAAAGAGGAAGTATTGTATTTATTCCTACCCTTCTTATCCGCTGGTGGGGGGGGGGGTTCAGCACGTGAATGTTCTTTACGTACTTCGCTCAATTTTTCAAAGAAACCAAAATGTTCGAATTGGAAAATAGAGAGGTTTCTATAAAAATCAAAATATGAATAACATAATAGTTTAACAGGGAGATATACGACAGATACAGGGCTGTTATTTCAATTTTTTCCAGGGTGTGGGGGGGGGGGCAAAGCGTCCAAGCTCAATGCAATTTCATTGGAAAACATCAAAAACGGCGCCCACTTATATGTAAATACATTGATTTCTCAAAGCCAGGGGGGCGGTCATTTGACCCCCCCCCCGAGCCCTCTAAATGATGGGCCTAGGCGGACATATTGCGTTGACAGCAACATGCACGATCTACACAGAAGCCATGTTACGAAACACACAGAAAATTACACGTGATACATACTTTTGTTTTCAATTAAAGCAATCATACTGATTCAACAATTCAAAAAAATGAGGAAGTGTATGAAATTTTGTCGCGACGTTTTTTTTTTTCAAACGAATCCTTAAATATATGTATCAAGAGAAAATTTAGCTCCTGGTTTAAAAGGAAGTAACAAGATCTATGCAATAGCAATATGAACCCAATTGTAAGTATTATATTCACTCGGTAATCCGCGAGAGTTCCCCCTGGAAATTTTTCGTATTTGTAGTCTTAAAAATGATTTTTTTAGACGATCATCATGGGCAAATAAATGACTAGTATCGGGAAGAGGGGCTGCTGGAGAGTACAAAGTAAATCCTCTCACCACAAACAATTTTTCATTCTCCAATTGTAACTCCTTTAGCATGCAGACGTGATGACATGTGTATTTATTTTTAATAACAGTTTAAAATTTGCATTCATGTAATGGGAAAATGAATTAAAATAACGTAGAGTCCTAGTTATAAATCTTTCGATAATTGACATTCCGGGTTACTTGCCGTATCCACGGCATTTTCATCTTTATTTAATTAATGTGGCAAAAATCGTCGAAAAATGGCCCGCTTATAGCTTGCGATCGTCAGTGAGTATGATGAGTCAGCTGACAGCTTGTGCGCGTCACGAGTGTTATGTAATGTCTCTGACTCAATTGATTTTACTAATGGCATTGAATTAATCGTGAAAAATGAATCCAGTGAACTATTTGATTCGCAAGGTCATTTCGGTATTTTATGTTCTCCATGTATACAGTCGTACCCCTCTATAGTGAACCCGGGATATTACGAACCCCCGTTTATAGCGAACCTTTTCATTTGTCCGATCTAAAACTCTGTCAGTAATGTAACTTTGTAACACGACTTATAACGATCCACAAAGCCTGAAAAATCGGCTATAACGATCCTAAACTAGCTGTCGTGGCCGTCACGAAACTTTCTTCTATATCTATCTTATGAATTCCAGTTACAAAATGAAATACGTACTCGCCCGAATAATTGGAAACAGCTCCAATTTCCCAATTATCGTAATAACCCTGCAAATGCAGAATCAATGAGCGAAATTGGAAATCATCGCAAAAGCCTTGTTTAGATTAATTGCAAACATTTTATTTGTTAGTAAAAAGAAATTGGCAACAGTTAAAAATTTCAAATCATTGAAAGTTTTCAGCTGTTTTGATAAATAAATAGCGTGAAAGCGATTTTTTAATGAATTGTTTTTTCGCATTGTTGACTAAGCGCAAAAATCACCCCACCCTCCCCCTGGGGCGATTGGCGCCAAAATTTAATCGATACTTGCTTCCTTATTGGGTTAGTGTTATTCCAAATTTCATTCAAATCTCAGCAATATTTCTCGAGATACAGCAGGTGCAATGACAAAATAAGCACTTTTGATTGCTCCACCCCCCTTTGAGATATTGACACACAAATTGAATCAGCGATTGTACTCAATAGGGTCTACCTATGGACCAATTTTCGTTTGATTCCGCCTGTTACTTCCTGAGATATAGCAATCACCCCCGCGCAGAACACGTGCGATTTCTCCACCCCCTTCAAGATACTGACACACAAATTGAATCAGCACCTGTACTCTATAGGGTCTACCTATGGACCAATTTTCGTTTGATTCCGCCTGTTACTTCCTGAGATATAGCAATCACCCCCGCGCAGAACACGTGCGATTGCTCCACCCCCCTTGGAGGAATTCGCTAAACAAAGTCAGGTGCACCAGTCCACATGGTGGTACATATGTGAAAAAATTTTTGTTCGATTTCATGCAGTAGTTTTTGCTCTAGCGCGGCCACAAAAACTGGTCACACACATACAGACTGACAGACACACAGACACACAGACACACACACAGACAGACATTTTCCAAAAATGGTCGAAATGGACTCAGCGCACCTCAAAACGTGCAAATCCGTCAAAATTTGACATTCGAAAATTTTCACGAAACCAATACTTTCTTCTATATAATAGATATAGAAGAAAGTAAAAAGTGGCGAAACCCAATCTTCACTTTGCAAGAAATTTTCCCTCTCAAAATCAATTGTCATCAGCGTTTCTGCTAATGAAAAAACATAAACGGTTGTAAGAAATTGCAAAAAAGCAGAAAGAGAAACTGTGGACAGTTTTTTTGTGACTGAAAACATTGACAAAATGAAGACATATGCAATTTTGATGTTCATTATTATAGCATATTACCGAATCCCAACTTTTCTTTCACTCAAGTCGGTCTGTTGAGGGTTTGTTATAGCGAGGTTTGACTGTAACACACGGATCAATAAGTCCCGAGACTAACAATGAAAACAACATTTTTTTGCAAAAATTTTTTTTTATTCATCAACATAATCACCTTTTAGGGGCCAATGCTTTTCCAATTTTTCAATACCATGTTTATAAAAAAAAATTATCTTTCGCTTCAAAATAAGCTTCAGTTTCAGCGATGACCTCCTCATTTGAGCCAAATCTTTTTCCCTGGAGCATTTTTTTAAGATCAGCAAAGAGCCAGTAGTCACTGGGGGCTAAATCTGGCGAGTATGGGGGGTGGGGAAGCAGATCAAAGCCTAATTCGTTCAATTTTGCCATTGTTTTCATCGACTTGTGGCAGGGTGATTGTCTTGGTGAAAAAGGATTTTTTTCTCTGCATGTGCGGTCGTTTTTTTTTGCGATTTCCTCCTTCAAACGCACCAGCAAGTCAATATAATAATCACTGTTAATCGATTTACCTTTTTCGAGGTAGTCAATGAAAATCACGCCATGCGTATCCCAAAAAACTGACGCCATGACTTTGCCAGCTGACTGCTGCGTTTTCGGACGCTTCGGACGGCTTTCGCCAGCTGTACGCCACTCAGATGACTGCCGCTTCGACTCTGGAGTGTAGTGATGTATCCATGTTTCGTCCATGGTCACGTAACGACGCAAGAAATCTTTTTTGTTGCGAGTAAATAGCGATAAACAGCTTTCTGAATCATCGACTCGTTGCTGTTTTTGTTCCATCGAAAGCAATCGCGGCACCCACTTGGAAAAAACCTTTTTCCTACTCAATTTTTCATGGAGGATAGTAAATACACTTCCATATGATATCTGTGTCATCTCAGCAATCTCACGGAGCTTCACTTTACGATCTTTCATTATAATTTTTGTCACTTCACTCACATTTTCCAGTGTTCCGGCTTCCACAGGTCTACCCGAGCGTTCCGCGCCATTTGTGTCGGTACGACCACGTTTAAACTCGGTAAACCACCGACAAATCGTTGCTTTTGATGGACAAGAGTCCGGGTAACATTTTTCAATCCATTGTTTCGCTTGCACGGTGTTTTTACCCATTAAAAAACAATGTTTTATCAGAACACGAAACTCGTTTTTCTCCATTTTTTAAACAAACTACAAAACGACTTTACTCCAACCTCGATAACTCAGCTGTTTCTAGTCCGATCGACATAAAATTTTGACACGTTTTAAGCAAAGGTTAGTACTCTAGAAAGACCTGGTTACTGGTTTACTACAAGGGCCATTTCTGGGTTAGTCTCGGGACTTATTGATCCATGTGTTATAACCCTTCCTCTAATCCACCAATGTAGCATATGGGCCTTTCCGCCTGACCGGTTGTGGCGAATAAACGGACTTTGCTCAGGATACTGTATATTTAGTGGGATAGCTATATTACTTTTATCCATTTGGAAGGGGGCATTTTTTATATTATGTATTGGTCAGAGCAGATACATATGAAGTAGGAAAAAGTTTGTTCTAAAATTCAGTAGAATACTCTGAAACATGTGAGCATAAAACTGTCAAACGTCATAGTCTTCATTAATTAATTGCAAAACAAATATTTCCCTTTGTACTCCGATATTTGCAAAATAAACTTTAAAACTATGATCTAGTATTCATTTTCCTATGAAATCGAATTGTTTAATAAAATATGCACCTCCATTTTGTCGTTGCGAGATTGAGTCCATGCGTAGTAATTTTCTGACTACAACTTCTCCAACCATTCCCCTTCTAACCTTTACAATGTTATACTGTCATATATAACTCTTTCGAGTGCGTAGTTAGTAATCAATATTAAATAAACAATGTTAACGAAAAAGAAACCTTTGCACAAATATATTATTAACTCTGCAGGTTAACGATTGTATCGACTTTTGCGAAAAAAACAAATTTCGAATCTTCGTAATAACCAAACTGTATTTAAACAAAGAACTAAAAACATTTATCACTTAGATTAATATTCATTATGTTTCAACAGTTTGCAAAAAGGTTGATTCATGAGTCAATATGAGTGTTCGACAGTATCAACATTACTTGACTTATTTTCTTACTTTTCCGTACTTTCCCCCTTTATTTACTGTTTTTATATCGACTTACGATTAATCGATGAATAGTACCACATACGGGAAAAAACAATTGTAATTGGAAGTATTTTATTATTTATTTGATAGCAGGTATTGTGTCAAGGTGTTTTGTTCAATGTTTGAAAAAGTCTTAGATTAGTTTGTTACTTTTCCACACACACACAAGTTAGTCGTTTTACGGAGTTCTTCAAAAAACTAGGAATGGAAGTCGTGAGAGCTGTTAGAAGCAGATTATGATCAAGGAAATTTGCTTCATTGCTGATAAAGAAAGAGGAACTGTTCGTACTTATTTGTGAAAAATTTTGCATGAGAAAAACTTAGTGTGAGTAAAATATTTCAGTGAAATTGTATACGAATTAATATTTCTTGAGTCTATGTGTAACTTGATTTTTTGCAAAATAATTTAAATTAATTTTTTAATTAAAAAAATTGTGTATTATCCACAAAACTTGTGTCTTTCAAACTTCGTAATACTAAAGAGCAATAATGAGAACATAAATGTACCATCTATTAGATTTTTAAAAAGATATTATTTTAAACGAACTAATTGATTACATTCTGAAGTGAAAACACATATTTACTTTGACAAAACACATATCACTGCTTTCTGAATGAAAATACTCAGTTGTGGCCAAAGAAATTGTCAATTTTTTATTGCATTAACTGATAAAATTGTCAAAATTGCTATACTTTAACAAATACATGCTGAAAAAATTACTACACTTCAACAAATATGATGAAACTAGCTGCCAAGGCAGCTAGATTAGCTTCCTGCGGCATGTTGATGCATAACGTCCCCCTTCTCTAACTTTTACCTCATTCTGAAGTTATATTATTTGATGTAATTTAATGTTCATTAGATTTCAAGACATACCACGCACGTGGCCCGGCGTTGCACGGGCACTTCGTGCCTTGAAAGTAGTGAGGAAAATTTCAAGAAACTACTCCCCGCCAAGGCGGCTCGCTAAGAGGCGCCTTCGCGCCTTTTCTTTTTTCCTGCATCAAAAAATCATTCGAATTATTGAGATGTTGCACGGGCACTTCGCGCCTTCAAGATGGTGAGGAAAGTTTCAGTAAGTTCAGCTCGCTCAAAGGAAAGAAGCAGACATAGATACTCAGTTTTTGATATAAGTAGATGGCTTTTCAACTAATTTATATTTCAAAAAATTACAAGTAGCTAGCGATAAAAGCGGAACAGGACATCTCCGCCGCAAATTTTATCGCCCTCTGCCCCGCATGGGACATCTCCGCCGCGACTCCTATCCCCCGTTTGCCTTGCACAGGACAAATCCGCCGTGCCATTTCCAAGGGTTAGAAAGGGTTTACTGCTTAAAATTTTCATTCTTGGCGACACATCTTCTTTTGGCGACAAAGACCTAATTTAAAAAACGGAATTTATTCCAAGACTACTTAAGGGGGAATCGCAAAGAAGTCAAAAAAAAAAAAAAACACACGCACACAATTGCAGTGCAAATCAATTTAAACTTCGCCAAATATTGCACTCTACCTGCTCAATCGGCGGATTTGTCCTGTCTTATAGAAATGACGGGGAGAGACGCAGCGGAGATGTCTCATGGGGGGGGGGGGGGGAGATAGAGATAAATTTTGCGGCGAAATGTCCTACGTTGCGGCGGAGATGTCCTGTGCCCGATAAAAGTACAACGTACGTGACCCGCTAATGAGTTTCATGTTTGATTTAGTTAAGCCTTCATTCTAAATTCTCATTATTATTGTTATTACTGTTTCATAGCAACCAATGAACGTTTTGCAACAATGGATTTCATATTTAATCATTTATTAGGCTTAATCGCTTTAAATTTGACTACTTATTAATTGATATCTTCGCTAATTAAAATCGTATAATTATATAAATTGAAACTAATGAAGCCTGAAAAATTACCTATCTATCGGTACCTGGTTCGACTTTCAGTTCATTAGCGTTCAGGAGAAAGAAGCGTGACATAGATAGAAAGATAGTTAGAAAGAAAGATAGAAAGATACTCAGTTATTAATATAAGTAGATAAATAGCTTTTTAATTTAAAATATTAAACGAGAGAAAATAGTGAATCATCATGACTTCTGTTCAAGGAACATGAAAAACTGCTAAGGATTTGAACCCAAAAAGAGATTCAAAGAACAACGGAAGCAGATGGATTGTCTGTACTTACATGCGAAAGTGCTCCACAGAAAGCTCTTCCAGAACATATGTCATTGAATCACCCACCAGGTCCTGTAATGGAAATTTTTTGGTACATGGGTGTAAACTTTAAAGCACATACAGAAAGATCGAGCTTGAAAAAAAAATTTCGTTATTTAGTTTGCATATTCTATGCGGCAGGCCTGATATATTCATTTCTAATCTGCTTTTGTTATATCTGATAGAGGTACAATGATAATAACAGAGCTGCTGGCTTTTATTTGTTCTGTCCCGTTGTTGATCTCTGTAAATGTTAAAAAACAAAAAATTGCCGGCATTAGCGAAACTGTTACAAACATCCAGAATATTTTCAAGGACTAATAAATTCAACCTAAAGAAATCGAAGTGTATCCACATTTTGTGCTTGCTTACGATGAGTCTCCCGATGATATCTGGCGCCATTTCCATGTTGGTGTCGAAGATGAATGGTGAAAAAGTTGATAGTTACTTATTATTCTTAACGGTAGGATTTGATTTGAAGATTGGCTTTTATTACAAATACATATTACTCCTCGTCCTCCGATCTTTTGACCTGACAGTTTGTTTCGTTCCGTCCGAAGTCACGTGCTTGCTTTTCGCAACTCTCTGTTACAACACCAACGTCTGTTTGAGGGAATCAAACAGACGTTGAAGACGTTCAACAGATGAAGAACCAAAAAAGTGAGCACATCTTCGCCGCAGGTTCGTCAGTGATGTGCTACAAGCGAATAGTGAAAACTGTTCTCGAATTGGAGAAAGGCAGTAGTTCTGGCAGTAGTTCTTTGCGCACTAATGACTACCGGTTTCTATGCAATATTCTTGATTTTCTGTGCGTCATTTGTGGAAGAAACGCACAAAGTTCTCGTCAGAACTTTAACTGACTTACCAGAGGATGGTCTGTATTCATCTCAGGCTGAGGAGCTACTTCAGATTATGAAGGTCATAGCTTTCCAAGACAATATTCAACTGACTGCATGGGGCATGTTTCCAATAAGAAGAGGCTTCTTTTTGACAATTGTCGGGACTCTAGCTACTTATGGTGTGTTGTTAGTTCAATTCACTTAAAGGAGCACTCGTCGCTGATTCATCTGAGATTATTTCCTTTTAGAGCAGTCCCTCTCCAGAGAGTAGCTATATTTTTGTCAACAACTACCGTAGAATATTTATTTTCCGTGATGTTAGTTGTCGAACCGAACTTCCTCAAGATTATTTCATATTCTCATTAGTCTTCGGTATTGTTTCAGACATTGATGATCAGAATTCTTAGATTTTATAGATGACTTTACTAGACAATATTCAGTCAAATAGATCTAGCATTTCCAAAGAGGATCATATTTTTATCTAAGGATTTGATTTTGTCTGTATGTGGTACTTCATTAAAACAGTTCAAATCTCAAAAGAATTCAACAACAGTTGCTATAACAATGATTCGTTTCAAAATCAAGCTACCTTCAGTGAAATTATACTGCCTTTTGTTTTTATACTTTTGTTGAAGAAACAGACAAGGTAAATTCTCAAAGTACAAGAACAAATTGTGGTTTTTCTTCGACAATAGTACTTGCTTTTAATAACAAAAACGCTACTGGTTTCCAGAACAATGCTTTACAAAATTCTTAGGCATTGTTTTCTAAAGAAAAGGTTACTTTTTGGTAATTATTTTTTATGTAGATTTTTGACAAAATCCACATTAAAAAGCTTTCAACACCGAAGAACGGTTTAACTTGCATGAATGTAATACTCTTATGTTTTAAAAACTTCAGCCCATAGATTAGTCAATATGTTAGCAAAAAATTTTCACTGTACTCTCAAAAGATAATATGGTTCTTGCTAGCTGGAAAAAATATTTTTAGCTGAAGCAATATGTTGTTAATAAATGAAAGTTGATGCTAGTTATTGCAACTGCTGTTATTATCGTGCTTCGTGCTATTATTTCGATGCTATCTTCTTTGCATAATCTCTGGAAAAATCATGCAACATGTTTCCATGGATTATCTCTCGAAACTTATGTTCCAAATTTAAAATCCTTGTATTTTTTTATATTGCACTCTGTACGGCGTTGAGTAGGATGCTGATGAATATAATGCTTTGAAACAATATTGTAGTACATAAGTTAGTTCTTAATACTGTTTCAAAGAAATGCAACTTCTATTGTTTCTAGAAGTTTTACGCGGATTAAAAAAAAAAAAAAAGCTTTGTTAGCATCAGCAATTTGCTCATGGTTCTCTTATAAGCAACTTAAGAGCCATTATTTTGAAAATCAGACAAAAAAAAGGACTTTTTTTTATTTTCCTCATTTTTTTATACGTGAAAGCAAGTTATAAAAAGTGAACATTCTGAAGTTTTTAGCCTCCCAAAAAATTTTGTTCGCTCGGTAAAAATGCCCAAAATTTGAGGTTTTCCAGCGTTTTTTTTTTTTTTTGAAAAACGACTGAAAGATGCATTTCAGTGCCCTGTAGTTTCTGACAGAATCACCACTTCAAGCTTATGATTACATTTATTGATTGTACAAAGTCTGGTTATGAGAACTCCATGGTTATTTGGATTAGATGTTGTTGCTTTCTTTAGTTAAGCTGCCGCGAAGTATGGCTTTTAGTCCATTTTCGCTCCACTTTGAACTGCCTTCTTTCCCCTTAAAAGCAACAGTTCGAAATTTTTTAACATATACTGAAAATTTATACTATAAAGAGAATATGTGGTACGAAAATTGTTTAATATTTCATTGCTTTAAAGAGAAAAAGACTTTGATAGTTTTCAAATTTTCAAAATTTGTGGTTTTTTGATCGCATTTAGCTCAAAACAGCAACCCTAGAAAGAAATATTTTTATGAATTATGAAACCTACAGAATAACGTAAAAAGAAAGAAACGTGGGGTCTCTTCTAGTTTTTAAGATTTTTTTTTGTCGCTCATTTTAATGCTTTTTTCTCATAGTAAAATGTTCCGAAGTAGGTCAGATCAGCTGAAACTTTAAGTTTATAGTAATGATGTATATAACTTTGTTTAGAGGAAGAATAGAAGGATAAAAACACTTAATTTTGTCTAAATTTTTATAATTTTTGGTTTTTTATTGGCAATTGACTCAAAAAACGATAAATCATCATTGATAGAACGATTGAATATTAATATTACTAGCTTTGAAATATTTTAAAAATGAAATTCGGTGAGGTATCTTCAGAGGTATTCTAGTTGGAGGTCACAGTGATCTCTCGAAAAATTTCATGTTGAAAAAATTTTGCTGACGATTCGGCAAATTTGGAAAAAGTATTGCAACATTGAAATGTTTACTTTTTTGCATGTGTGCTTGATCGTATTTTGTAAAAATTTAAGCTTGAGTGCCCATGAGCATTAAAAGTTCTCAAGACGTTCTTAATTTGTCACAGGAATTTTCTAAATACGTTCAAGTTCACATGTAAAAAATGGGGGAGCGAGGACAAAAACGCATGCGTCCAGAAACATGTTTCAAAATGTTGTTTCGATTGGCACTCATTAAAAAAATATTCATGATTCTATGATCGGTTACTTTCTTGGTAAGTGTCTTCTGGCCATCTGGTCTTATCTTAGATAATGAACGAGGATTTCTAGAAGGCAGATATTGTGGTGTACAGCACTTGTGATCAAAAATTACCCGTATCATGAGCACCTAACAAGCTTGGGTTTAACTTCATTCTTAAGCACAGTTTATGAAATGGAAAAAAAAAAACAGTACGATTAATATCGTCGGCACCACGCTAAATTAACGAATGTGAAAAATGCCGTTTTTCAAGTTCGTTTTTTACAAATAATTACAATTAAAAGGATATTTCCGCACAATAGTTTTACACTCTTAGATATATCTGTAAAATTTTTTAAATTGAAAATAACCAAACACGTCAGGTGGGAACAAATTATATTCGGTGTTTTGGCTCTCCTGAAAAGTGTCAATTTTCACATTCGTAATTTTAGGATGGTGCCGACGATATATGTAACAAACAAAGACATTTCAATAACATGAAAACAATAGGATTGTTTCAAACATTCAACTCCTTTCAAAGTAATAGTATGTGAAACGATCAAAAGTTAGAAATCGGATTAAAGCTCTTGAAACTGGTGCATTATTATCATAATTACTCGAATATATGTCAATTCGTATTGCAGAGAAACAAACAGTAGTCGGTAGAACTCACTATATACGAAGTATGGGTTAAAACGGAATGCGTAATAGCAACTGAGTGCATTACCAATTATGAAAGTGGATAATTACAAGGTATTGAAGGGTCTGTTGTATATAACGAAAACTACTTTCAGTTCCAACTCAAGTTCGATTCGAGAGTTTAATTTTAATTTAAATTCAAAAGTTCAATTTCACTGAGTTAGCAATCGAAACACCGAACTTTATTCTTAAGGAGTGCAATTTAAGGGAGCTTTCTATCAACTTATATTTAATATATATTATAATGGTGGCGGTGCTTATGTTCACACACCTCATTCATTTTACACTTATTACGTTTTATGCGTTTTTATGACTTAATATTTTTAGCATGTTTTATATGAGAATTATTGTTCTGGAGGACTTGTTATTTGTTAAAGCCTTCACTGTTCCTTATTGTTTTATCTTAGTTATTTATTAACGTTTAATCATATATTTATTAGCTGCATATCATATTGGGAAGACCTGAGTTGCGCACCTCGGGGGGAGAAAAGGGCTTCCCCGGACCAAGACTGGTGAAGCAGAAAATTAGTCTCCCCCCGTCCGAGCTCAAATCTGCGTGAATGATTTTGTAACCTCTTCCCTCTTTGGCGAAGATTTCTTGACCCAATAGCTTGGACAGTGAAAAAGTCGCCATATATCGCGGATTTACTCAACAAAAATATAATATTTTGAAACTTATTTAATTTTGCAGCTTTCCAATACAAATAAATATTTTTG
>JAXGGA010009738.1:0-50055 GCA_038373865.1 Uloborus plumipes
GGGAGCAGAACTTTAAGATATCTAAAACTTTATTTAAACTTTTACTTTAATTTACTAGCCGTGTGGTTTCCTGGTAAGAAGTGGTACCCGCAACATACTTTGTTTCAATTGCGTGGCTTTTTTACAGCAGTGTTGCCACTATTACAGTTCAAACCCTTGTCCAAGTGGTCATAATAAGTTATAAAATGCCCATCGTGTAAAAACTGTTTCCAGGTTGTCAAAATTTCAAAATTGTGTAAACATTTGCATCACTTTAATAATGAAACTGCAAAGATTAATATATGAATTGCTTGCTTTGAATATTTACTAAGGCGGAAAAAATGAGGATTTGTTACAGTATGAATGTTTTTAGGAATTGGAAATGAGAATCGATACTCAGAAGCAGACGCTGGCTGCGAGAGAAGAAAGTATCAAGAAACTGATGGAAATGCTGCAGAGTAAAGGCGGAGTGGGTAAGGAAAACAATATCAATCATTTTTAAGTCTAGTCGAGTATTTTAGAAACGTTGGGAAACATGCAACAGTCAATTCTGTTTTCCAATCCAAGCAATTTTTGCCTTTCATGGAATTACATGTGAAACAAAGGTGACTGTGTAACAAATATCGGCTTGTCAAGGTAATATTTTTTCTATGGAAAACCTTTTAGCATGTCTATATCCCGAAACTAGAGCAAGATGAAAGTACTACGGAAAAGACCCAAAACAGCTTTTACCTCAAATGGAGCGACTTGGTAATTGCAGGGGGTGAGATCGGACCACATCATATACAGCGATATGTTAATTTGAGTGTGTGTTTCTTATATAAATCCAGTTGACGTCGGATGTTTGCATATTTAGTACAGAGGTCCTTTGGTGCTCAGGAATTCCCATAGGGTTCTTTTTAGCCCCTATAGGAGGAGAGAGCGAAAGCTATGTTAGTTTTCGCTAGAACATTGGAAACGGAATGTTTACGCCTATTAATAACGATGATAAAATTTTTGGAATTCAAAAAAAATCCGAAGATGTCTGAATTTATTTTTTGAGTCGTAATTCAACTCTTTTCTTCACGTTGTCGAGAATTTTTTTACTATTTCTTGATCAATGAAAAATCGCTATTTTTTTTCTTTTTGGACTTCAGACGTCATGTAGTCCCTTTTTCAAATTGAAATCGAAGTCTGCAACAACGAGGGTCCTGGTGCTCCATCGCCAGGGACGTCCACCAGCCCCTGCTCCTTCGGGTGGTGGTGGCCATGTCCTGCACACGCACACACACACCTACAACAATTCGTCATTGCGAAAAACCTCATTTGAATTCAAAATGAAAAAAAAAAAAAAAAAAAAAACAATTTTTTCCTTTAACTTTAGCGTTATTTTTGAACATTTGTCCTTTGATACAACTTTTATTTTCAAGGTAGAAGTGACGTCGTGCTTGGCAACGCAGCCAGTCTGTTATAAAAATAGCATCATACCTTTTACGGTTACGGTAATACCTCTAGTCCTGTCACAAAGTCACTCAATTTGAAGGTAATTAATTTAATACTGTCGTAATTTTGCTTAGACTGATCGCAAAATAAACTCATGTATAAAATCGTTCTGCGACCCCTTCAAAGGATCCATCGTTCAATTAACAATAGACTAAATATTTGCTTGCCTTCTCAGTCACTGTATTTACCGTTAGACTACAGCTTTCCATGAGTTCAACCTTCTAATAATGTTTAAAATTCCCCATCACGCGCGCTGTAAAATATTCAGAAAGTGGTTACTTGTTGGAATGTAATAAAATATTTTCTCGTAACTTTCCTTAAAAGGCTTAATGAATTATCCATTAGCAATCTGCATACCCCGGCAAAAGGCTAATTTCCTTTCCTTTGATTTAATTACCTTCGTTCGTCGCGAAAAATTCTAATCCTTGATAAAAGTTCTAAATAAATTTTCCAAGTAGTTTATTGAAATGATTTCAGCTTAGTATTTTTAGCAATTAAATTTTTGCATCGATGAAAATATTTTGTTTGTTTTTATTTATTCAAAGTGATAAAAATTATGCTGTTTGAAGACATTGTGATGTTTTTTGAAGAGCATTCATATGCAGAAAGTTACCAATCTTCGCATATTAACTTTCATTGCATTAATCTTACTACACTGCGTTTTACCGAAGAAATTGCTAAATCAAATGTTTCGAATTAATTTAATCTAATTAATTTCGATGGACCCTAACGCAGTGATATGTATTTAACTTGAATAGTACCACGTCCATTTATCATCTTTGTCCGTACTATAGAGATATAGATTGAATACATGATGACAAGGTGCTGCTCCGTTTTAATTTACATGACCTTTATTTTTGCAGCCGTTCGTCCTAGATACATAGTTCCAATCCAACTGCGAAAATGCTCAAAATGAGGTTCAGAGTTGAAATATTAAAAGTTTGAGACGAAACAAAAAATACAAAAATACGAAATCTAACTTTTCACACGGACTATAGGTCCCGAAACTTACATTTAGAAAAAAAAAAAAAGTCTCTATTGATAAATAATTCCATTACAAAAAATTTGAAATGTTTGCGATTGAAACTAGAAGAGATTTTCGAGATCAAAGTTTTGTGGGAATAAAATGAGATCGGAACATTTCGCCATTTCAGTAGATCGACCGGTTGTCATTATACTGAAGCCGTTTGACGCTACAATTTCTCCAAACAGTGTTATTGACAGCGAGTATAGAGTGGTGTAAGTCATAAAATGCTGAGTTTCATATCTCGGTAAACATTTGACGTATTTATGTCAAACTTTTTGCATTCGAATTATTTTTATGCTCTTGATTCCCCTAAATACAAGTCAGAAGACCTAGGGCCCAGGGCGCAGAATAACCAATTAGGGCTCTTGCGCGATAAATTTAAATCAACCACGGAGTAGAAAGAAGGAGAGAAATCTTCTGCGGATGCGCTAGTTTGAAAGTGGCAACGAATTCTCACCGCCGCCAGAGGACGCTGCTCGACAAACGCTCCCTATCTCCTACGGGAATCAATGTAAATGATACTGAATCTGTCATCTTTTTAAATGCTGCTATGGGAAAGAAATTTTTTTTTTTCAACTGGATTTTGGTGTAAACCATCGATTAACATTATGAACTAAATATGACTTTGATCCCACTGAAATTTTGCCGTATTTTTTAAGAAAGATGTTTAATCGATCGCATCTAGCTACTTGCCAAATTTGACATATATGCGACTGTATGTGACATTTTCTTTGCATTGTACGATATAATTTTTGCTGAGAATCAGTTCTCTAAATTGTTGATAAATTAAGCATGAGGCAAAAAATTAATTATGTCAGTGTTTAATTTTGTTATTAATTAAATATATTTAGTAGACAAAATAATTATTAGTTTAAATATATTTATTAAATATATTTAGTTCATAATGTTAATCGATGGTTTGAGCAAAATTCCAATTAAAAAAAATATTCTGGCCAACAGCAGTCTTTAAAAAATGACAGATTCTGTCAGATTTGGCAAGTTGGTAAGTGCATTCGATTAAACCTATTTCTCAAAGAATACGGCACCTATTTTCGTGGGATGAAAATCATATTTAATTCATAATGTCAATCGAAGATTTACACCAAAATCCAGTTGAAAAAATTTTTTTTCTTTCCCATAGCAGCATTTAAAAAGATGACAGATTCAGTATTATTTACATTGATTCCCGTAGGAGATAGGGAGCGTTTGTCGAGCAGCGTCCTCTGGCGGCGGTGAGAATTCGTTGCCACTTTTAGATAGCAGAGATTTAGCTCCTCCCCTTTAAACTCCTTGAAATCAACCAACCAAACTAGGATCCGTATAAAAAGTCACATTTCGTATTTTTTCAATATATTTTTTTTTCGCTCTTTTCCAAGAAAGTTCATAATGAGACCAATTTTGTATAACCTTATAGCAAAAACTTAATTAATTTAGGCTCACCTGAATTATAAATTTAAGGATCACCTATTTCAAATAATTTTTTAAAGCTATGTTGTATTAATAAGCACCCGGGCAGCGCCGGGTAATAAGCTAGTTCATAAAAAGTAGCGAAATTCTTAACAAACGTGGAAGAAAAACCACTCTTATTAGTCTCATATAAAAATTATTTACATAAAAGCTATTCCTTTTAAAAGCATTACGCCAAAAACCCATAAACAAAGAACTTTCCAGAGACGTTATGCTCTCCTTAGCTGAGGAAATAGGGAGTTGAAACAAATTAAAACTGTCACGTAGTTTTCAAACAACCCCTTACGCATGTTGAACTTGTTGAGTGACTTTCATTCCATTTTTCCATCTTCACAGACCATAAACTTCCAAATCCGGGAACAACATTAACTTCCTGAATAATAAAAGGGCAAATGGACGGGTTGGAACGAGAATGGTATAAGTCAAAAAATTCAAAATTTCAGATAAGTATGAATTGGGGTTCCTCTCCGTTAAGTACACCAGTTGCCCAAAATGTTATTATGAGTAATGCGCAACTTAGAATTTTCTTAATGGCGATTCCAATCTTGAGAAAAGTACATTGAATTTATTTACAATTTGCAAATATTTACAGTAGAGCAGGTGACAATTGATAAATATCCAGTCCCTAACCGACCATCTCCGATTTGGATTAGATTTTACAGAGGTGTAGACATACCTATGAAACTAACCTGTGCAAATTTTTAGCTTCCAAGATCCAAATCTGGAAGAGCTAGGATCCCGCAAAAAATGGGTCCAAAATGGCGGATCAGCTTTGTAAAACGAGTTGCAATGTAGGTTAAGGTTGCAGAATATTTTAGGACTGTAAATAACGCAACCACTCTTGGCTTCCAGACACAAGGCATGCTGCTCAGAAAAGCATAGGGAAAGATATATTAAAGAGCCAAACGTCTTAAAATGGTTGTTTTTTCGGCGTCAGAATACTAGAATTCGACTATTCAGAATATACTAGCTGCCAGGGCAGCTAGATTAGCTTCCTGCGGCATGTTCATGCATAACGTCCCCCCTCTCTAACTTTTACCTCATTCTGAAGTTATATTATTTGATATAATTTAATGTTCATTCGATTTCAAGGCATACCACGCACGTGGCCCGGCGTTGCACGGGTACTTCGTGCCCTGAAAGTAGTGAGAAAAAAATTTAAAGAAACTACTCCCCGCCAAGGCGGCTCGCTTACAGGCGCTTCACGCCTTTACTTTTTTCCTATATAAAAAAAATCATTCGAATTATTGAGATGCTTCACGCCTTCAAGATGGTGAGGAAAGTTTCAGTAAGTTCAGCTCGCTCAAAGGAAAAAAGCAGACATAGACACTCAATTTTTAATATAAGTAGATGGCTCTTCAACAAATAAATGTTTCAAAATATTACCAGTAGCTAGCGATAAAAATTCTACGTAAGTGGCCCGCTTATGAGTTTCGTGTTTGATTTAGTTAAGCCTTCATTCAAAATTCTCATTATCATTGTTATCACTGTTTCATAGCAACGACGGTTTGCAAGAATGGATTTCATATTTAATCATTTATTAGGCTTAATCGCTTTAAACTTGACTACTTATTAATTGATATCTTCGCTAATTAAAATCGTATAATTATATAGATTGAAACTAATGAAGCCTGAAAAATTACCTATCTATCGGTACCTGGTTCGACTTTCAGTTCATTGGCGTTCAGGAGAAAGAAGCGTTACATAGAAAGATAGTTAGAAAGAAAGATAGGGCCGAATTCAAGTGAAACACCATTGCAATCGCTTCGAGGCGTTTGCATATTGCAACCGCTACTGTAAGTCGAATTCAAGCGAATTCGTTTCACTTGAATCCAAATTTTGGAATTTGCGATTGCATTGGTGAGTTGCGATCGTCCGTGTTTCACTTGAATCCCTGCCATAGTTCGAAAGATACTCAGTTTTTAATATAAGAAGACTAGCTGCCAGGGCAGCTAGATTAGCTTCCTGCGGCATGTTGATGCATAACGTCCTCCTCTCTAACTTTTACCTCATTCTGAAGTTATATTATTTGATATAATTTAATGTTCATTCGATTTCAAGACATACCACGCACGTGGACCGGCGTTGCACGGGCACTTCGTGCCCTGAAAGTAGTGAGAAAAAAATTTAGAGAAACTACTCCCCGCCAAGGCGGCTCGCTTACAGGCGCTTCACGCCTTTACTTTTTTCCTATATAAAAAAAATCATTCGAATTATTGAGATGCTTCACGCCTTCAAGATGGTGAGGAAAGTTTCAGTAAGTTCAGCTCGCTCAAAGGAAAAAAGCAGACATAGATACTCAGTTTTTAATATAAGTAGATGGCTCTTCAACAACTAAATGTTTCAAAATATTACCAGTAGCTAGCGATAAAAATTCTACGTAAGTGGCCCGCTTATGAGTTTCGTGTTTGATTTAGTTAAGCCTTCATTCAAAATTCTCATTATCATTGTTATCACTGTTTCATAGCAACGACGGTTTGCAAGAATGGATTTCATATTTAATCATTTATTAGACTTAATCGCTTTAAACTTGACTACTTATTAATTGATATCTTCGCTAATTAAAATTGTATAATTATATCAATTGAAACTAAAGAAGCTCGAAAAATTACCTATCTATCGGTACCTGGTTCGACTTTCAGTTCATTGGCGTTCAGGAGAAAGAAGCGTGACATAGAAAGATAGTTAGAAAGAAAGATACTCAGTTTTTAATATAAGTAGACTAGCTGCGTAGCCCGGCGTTGCACGGGCTGTAATGTAGTGAAGGCAGTTTGAGAAAACTACTCGCCACCAAGGCGGCTCGCTTTTAAAGAAATGAGGAAAGTTTAAACAGTTTACTCGCCGTCAAGGCGGCTCGCCTTTACAGTAGCGAGGAAAGTTTCAATTCACTACTCGCCGCCAAGGCGGCTCGCCTTTAAAGTACCAAGGAAAAGTTTAATAAACTACTCCCCGCTAAAGCGGCTCGCTAAAAAGCTTTCCTGCATCAAAGAATCAATCGAATTATTTGCACATGCTTCCTCAAAAATAAAGACGATGTCAAGTAGCGCATATTTAGCACTCTCCCTAAATTACAAATAAAATTCCTTTCCAAAAACAATTATTTCCAAACCGCTTTCTTCCGGTAAAATTAATTGCAAAATTCTAAACGAAAAAGTTCTTTTAATATTTGGATCGAAGCCAGAAAAAGTCCCTTCTAAAAACAGCAATTGCAATTTTATTTAAAAACACATTTTCAAAATGGTACCTGAGAAAAAATATGTCATTAATAATTAGAATAAAAACAATTGTTAGAACTTTGTTATAACACGTATTTAAAATGACAATGGAAAAAAATAACACTCTTTCATTTTAAAAAGTTCAATTTAATTAACGTTTTAATTTAGGGCCGAATTCAAGTGAAACACCATTGCAGTCGCTTCGAGGCGATCGCATATTGCAACCGCTACTGTAAGTCGAATTCAAGTGAATTCGTTTCACTTGAATCCAAATTTTGGAATTTGCGATTGCATTGGTGAGTTGCGATCGTCCGTGTTTCACTTGAATTCCTGCCTTAAAATCGCAACGGAAAGAAATAAATATCTTGGAATTTTAAATAGTTCAATAATTTAATTAACGTTTTAATTCAAAATGGCAACGGTAAGAAAAAATGTCTTGGAAGTTTAATCATTTATTAGGCTTAATCGCTTTAAATTTGAATACTTATTAATTGATATCTTCGCTAATTAAAATCGTATAATCATATAGATTGAAACTAATGAAGCCTGAAAAATTACCTATCTATCGGTACCTGGTTCGACTTTCAGTTCATTGGCGTTCAGGAGAAATAAGCGTGACATAGATAGTTAGAAAGATACTCAGTTTTTAATATAAGTAGATGTTCCTCTTTTTTAGGTTGGCCTATGTCTCGCTTCGGGTTTTGTTTGTTCCGTATGTGTTACTGCTCTTTTTCTAACTCATCAAAGTTATTTCGCAATACATTGCTTCAACCATTCTTGATAAATTTGGAACTCTGTTTACACTTTTATTTCGGTTAAATAGTTGAAAAAATTATAAGTTTTGTGTCTTGTACTTTAAAATACACTGTTGTAACCACTTCCTGTTAGTCTACTTAGGTGACAAACAAATTTAAGAAAAAAAAGATTAAATAATAAAAAAAAACTATCGTTTGGCGCAGTGCAGCCCCTAATGAATCTCTTGCCATAAACCCCAATTGAACCAACTAACCATTATAACTTTATTTTCTATGCCTCAGAACCAGACTAAAGTAAGTCCATTTTCGTCACTTTCAGCAGAGGGCGAAAACGATAGTCGGATGCATTCAAAGGTTGGAACTCGCGCTCTTTTAACGCAGCTAAATAATTGT
This sequence comes from Uloborus plumipes, assembly GCA_038373865.1. Lineage (NCBI taxonomy): Eukaryota > Metazoa > Arthropoda > Arachnida > Araneae > Uloboridae > Uloborus > Uloborus plumipes. The sequence continues at coordinate 8,319 of JAXGGA010009738.1, forward strand.
GAAGGAATTTCTTTTATAGAATAACGTTCTAATGGGTCGATGCGGAATAAGATTCTACATACAATGCAACAAAAAAGTGAAAATCACCATTTTTGGACTTACGTCGTTCTGGTTCTGAGGTACAGTCATATATATATATATATATAAAAAAAAACTGAAAGACTCGCTCGTACTCGAAGATTTTTTACACTACCGACACGTGTAAACTGTTATTTTTTCAGGAATAATGTGTTCTATAAATTTATATTAATAAATTTTGGCTAAGGGGCCATCTTCATATTAAAAGCGGCATGAACTTCAGATTTTTCTATGAGAACTCCCTTTTTATCATATATTTGAAATCAGCATCATCATTTAACTTTGTATAGCAAATGGTGCTTAATTTGCTTCATCCGTTACGTCATAATCGAACTGAGAAAAAAGCATCCCGTAATGTTAAAAAGATTTTTGATACTTGTGCATATAATATCAAAACCACATTGGGTACTACAAAGATTTTTTTTTTTTATATATATCAAAAAAGAACAAACCCAACAATAAAAACTTCCTTTTCTTCCTCTCAGATGAAGTTTTGAATTTTTTATGAATTATGAAATTAATATTTGAAAAAATGATGATCTGGAACCATATTATATTCTGGTGGAGAAACAATCTAGACGAGATTTTCAAGGAGCATCCAAAATTTGAGTTCATAATACCCAGTAGTTTTTAAGACATGCTAAAAAATCCATTTTTCGTCCATTTTAGGGACCATATACCACTGTGCAACTGAAGCAATGGAAGTGTATTTCTATGTATAGAAAGAGGAATATGTTTATCTGCCACTTAAATAATGTACTCAACGTTTTTATAAAGTCTTTTGTTTTCAAAAAGATTACACGTTGAAGGCGAAACGCTTAATAAAAATTCTGACAACATTTTGAAACTGGTAGATAAATGAATTTTTTTTATACAACAATGAAAAATATATTTTCATACAGCAATTCAGAAATTTTTTTAACGCAGATTCTGTATTTTAACATGATAATGATGGAAACAAGTGAAATGTCGGATTGTTACCCAGAAATAACATGTGACTCTTCAACATTTCTTTTCAGTGAAGGAAACGGTTTCAGCATTATTGCTAATCCTAATACAGTAGCTTATATAACTGCAAAGACTTTTAAAATTTCCCATTTTGAAGACGGTATGTTATGACTGAGATAATGATAAGAGAAAAGTGTGCATTCGTTTTTGTTTTTACCAAAAAGATAGAATGTTGCATTTTTTCCCTGAACTCTAACGTAGGATTCCCAAATGGTAAAAAACTGTAATTTTGACAAAACTCGGAAAATTTAAATTAATTACCTAAAGCAAGAGCAATGCAGCTAGTGGCTTTGTCAATTCCTTGAAAAACGATGATATGTTTGTCTTTTGCTTTAATCGGTAAACGATGACCTTGAAAATAGCATTTTATATGTGGAGGTGGTCCCTAAATGTTCTCTTGCTCATAACTTGTGTTCTACTAGTCCGAAAGTAATGCCGCTTGGTACCCAGCTTATTTTTTTACCGTCTGCATCTGATTATGTCGCCAAAAGTAGGGGATCCCATTTTAAAATTCAGACTTCGTGCTCATTTCAATTTGTATATGGCGCTTTATCAAAATTTTACTGACATAGTTTTAAAGAAGACTTTAATCCATGTCAGATGACCCCTTGCTTTTTTTCTTAACAAGTATAGCAGGCTAATAATTCAGAGTGTGTCGTTTTTTTTCTACGACTGTACAGTTTTTATACAAGTCCTTTTCATTAAGTAATGTTAACTCGGTCTTTATTTTTTACGGATGTTTTTACAAAACATTCAATGACTCGAACTAAGGCAGGGAATACTTACACCAATCTCGTTCAAACCACGCCAAATGAGCTTTCTTTTAATGAATTTTTTCTAAGAAATGAATTAAACTGAACGAATTTCGACTTTCAAGGAAAGCAAAGATGTAATGACACTTGACCAAAGTCACGTGTAATAAATTTTGAAGAAATCTGTTGGATAAAACCGTCTGCTATTCTCGAGGGAATAAACTTTAATGTTCGGTCGGATATCTGGGGTGTTGCCAATCCAGACGGGAAGAATTGCCCATCAGTTGAAAAAGATTCATCGACATGAATAAAGATGTATTTCTCTGATGGAATTCGAAGCCTTGCAAAAAACTGGAACTTAATAATAAATCAAAAATATTTCTGACAACGAAATTGAATCGTTGTTAAACAATTTTTTGTGAATTTGAAGCCAGACATGACCACATGTAACATTTATCTTTTAGGCTCACACTCTCTTTTCTTTTCTCTAAAGTCTTAGGGCAGTTTAAGCTCAATTTCGGTAAATTTTTTTATAAATTGTATAGTTTAACTATCCGAAACATTATTTGAATGATCATAACCAGAAATTATAGTTTTAAGACTTATATTGTTTTTTTCAAAATCTAACTAAGCGGTTTGTTCCGAAAAGGAGTTCACAATAAGTAATGGTTAAATAGGTCATAAAAATAGTTAACCCAACAGTTAAAAAGATAAAAATGTTCTCTGAAAGTTTGTAAAACGTTTGCCCGATCTAAGCTTACACTATTTTAACGACTTCAGCAAAAGAGGAGATTTTTACAGTTTGACCCGAGATCTTTCTTTTTTTTTATGTATGTTAACCGATTACTTGAAGACGCCTGGACCGACTTAAAAAAAATCTTTCATTGTTTGAAATGGTATACCTTCCAGTCGGTCAGATCGTCTCATGGTTCGGGTTTGATAAAAAAAATTCTGCAGAAATCGAGGGAAATAGTTTTCGTTATAACAATTTTTATTGATTCTGGAGTAAAAAATGAAATTCATTTCAATGTTGTTTTTATCTTCATCTAATGCTGATACGATAACGAGCCGAGTATATAGTATTTCCATTGCGAGTAACTCGTATTGTTTTGAAATATAAATCAGTAGAATAGCTGTTTATATTTAAATGGCTTTGATTAAACTAGTACAAAAGTAAATACAAGAAAATAACAAGGATTCGTTTTTAGTGTCAATCGTTCAAAATTGTAAACTCGTTGATAGTTTCTTTTATTCTTTTTTTAGATAGCTTATTTTATGGAGCATTTACTTGAAGAAATTAGGTAAAGTTTCGTAATGGAAACATCACCTTATTTCTGAAGCACATTTACACTAAAAGGAATAAACTAAAAATATTAAAAAAAAAAAAAAGAAAACGACTTCAGAATTGTAATCAGAAATTACTCTAAGAAGTAAAAGTAATTTTATTCTTTGAGCACCATAGATATTACTTTTAAACATAAGCTTTGAAGTCTTCGTAAAAATGATAGGTAAAATGATACTTAACCCTTTTTGCCAACATTTTACAGAGAGACCATCGAAAATTAAGGACAAAATATTTGCACTATTAAATTTTTAGAACAAATATCCAATTTGTTCATTCTGAAACAAGTGAGTTACCTTAATTATTTCACTTTGCCCCACATTCCCCTACGTATGTTTATCTCTATTGTTTTTGGTCCGACTTAAAAACTTTTGTTTGAAAGTAGTGTCAATGGTGTTCAAAGAATAAAATGACTTTTTACTTTTTAGAGTAATTTCCAACTGAAGTCTATTTTTTTTCAAAAAATATTTTTTACCATTAACCCCTCTCATTTCTTTTAAATTTCCCTACTCTATGACAAAACTTATGATTTGAGAGTAACTACATAAGAATTTTGGAAAACAACTTAACACAAATAAATGAAATTCATGCGAATGAATTACTTTTCACGAATAAATTCAATTAATGCCAAAAGTAAGTTCACAAACAAAAGCAATCCACAATATATATTTATAACAAATACCTGTAACCAATGTTCCACCGCTTTCAATTTTTGTTAAACCTCTAACACCAAATATATGACTTATCTTTCCGACATTTAAAGATTCTAAGGTCGATTTATATTCATAGCCTTTATGGTCTTTGCAAGATGTTTCAGGGAGAAAACTTTTTCCCATCCAACTATAAAGAATTTATTTCTTCTTTTTCCTTCTTTCGCAGGGAGTAAAATGATAGAAGAAGAACGCAAGGAAATAGAACGTCTGAAATCGAAACTCATTGAGAGCGAGACAAGGGCGAAACATCTTGAAAACATTCTGGAAGCAAAAGATAAAGATCTTGGAAGGCTAAGAGAAGTAAAGATGTGTTTTATTTTAGTTTAGAAGTTTTAAAATATTTTTAGAATAGTTCGATTTTACTAATGTATTACTCAGGAGGACAGAAAAGTTTAGCAGAGTTGAATATGATAATTGAAAAGTAAGAATTGATTTGTTAAATGGATATTAAGGATTTGCAATTGTGTACAAATTCTTGGAATTTCAAAACTTTTCGGAGAACAAAAGCAATTTTAGAAAAAAGGATGACAAGAGAGATGTTCATCATATTCTTTTAACTATTTTTTAACTAAATATTATACATTTCTTTGGTATAAAAGAATTCAGTTTTACTGTTTCTATGTAAATTCAAGGGCAAACGCTCTGATTACAAACTTCAACATAAAATATGCTTTGGTAAAATTTATCTTGCCGAAAGACATTGGGATGATTGTGTTGAAAATTTGCTTTTCTGAGCCGTATTGTCTTCTTAAAACATTTTTTTAAGAAAACTAATTTTATACTAAAAGAATGAGTTCATCTTTTTTCATAAAATCAGGTTCAAGATTTACCAAATATATGACGCATAAAGAAAGGAAATTTGCTCAAATAGTGTTACTGACGTTGTCATGTTAAAGTTAGGAGAGGTCTGAAACTAAAGTCAGTTTTTCTATCCTGTTTTTTTCTGCAAAGTTTTTACTACTAGGATTTGTATCATTCACTTATTTGTTATGTAGGCTTGGTCATATAAAAATATATATTTGCTATATAACCTGCTTTGCATGTAGTCATTGAACATCGACAGATTATCATAGCTAGGATTTGAAAGTCTAGCCAATGAACTTGCTCCTAACTTTATAATATGCCGCTCAATTTTGTGTAGCTCCATCGCTTATTAATAAATAATGGCAGTTTTAATAGAACTTGTGGCTTATTGGTTTCGCTTTATCTCTGGTTTAGTAATTCCAATTTTTTACATAAAACTATGTTTCAGGTTGATGAGCTTCGCATAGAATTGAACAAAAGGGACCAGGAAATGCTGGCCATGAATGCGAAGATGAAAACGCTGGAGGAACAGCACCAAGACTACCAGCGCCATATTGCTGTTCTGAAGGAGTCCTTGTGTGCCAAAGAAGAGCACTACAGCATGCTTCAAGCAGACGTAAGTCTACAAACATCTCGATTAACATATTGGGAGCGCATGAACTCTTGGAAGGACGGCAACAGGTTCACGTAGCTGGCGGCTGTCCTCTTGGGGGAGAGCTTTAAATTTTCACAATTGAATAGTTAAAAAGCAATTTTGATTTTTTTCCCCTTTATCTACATTAAAAATGGAGTGGAATTGATAAGTTAGACAACAAATTTTTTTTCTGCCCCATGATGGTTACCATTGTCATGAGGTCAGCATTGAACGTGTTAAGCTATGTGTCAAACATATGCGCATCCATGCTGTAATTTTTAAATGATGAAAGAAGAGCACACTTGCAGTTTTCAACGCTTAACTACTGATGCGTTCTTTTTCAATTTCTGATTCGTTTGATATTAAAGTGGTTAAAAATTTCTGTTGGAAACATTATAGATAAAAATTTTTAATACTAAACAGAGTGCTTATAAAATTTTGCATCCATGTTGTGCTATGCAGTAATAATTTTTAACGTATACCTTATTTATTGTGGTTTCTCTTAAAATCGATATTTAACTAAAAAGCTAATATTTTTTTCAAGAACCTTTAAAATCACTTATTTAAATTAATTTTGTTGAGCTACTTATACTAAAAGTTCAGTTCTTTATAAGATGATAAATCGTAAACTCGGTATTTTCTTTTTGCTACAATTAGGACTTAAAAATTCTTAAAGCTTTGTCTTGATTTGAACTTGATTAAATAATACATAAGTAGAGAAACACTGAATATTACTCATGATATCGCACACCTAAAATGAAAGGCACACATCTGTTCTCTTTAATCTATGGTAATTCAATGCTAATCCAATTTAAAAAGTGCTCCTTTTATTCTTGATGTGCAATATGTCAACATCACTTTATTGCAAGACATATTTTATAAAAGAGACCTTGTAATCACCTCTATCTCTACTTCTTACTATTGAGGACATGCGCAAAATTGAAAGAAACAAGTACAAATACAAATGCGACTGCCAGCAACAAGAAAAAGTCGAGATACGGAGGTTTCGAGAAACAGAGGTTGTGATAAAATTTTAAAAAATAAGCAATTTGGAACAAAGCGACATACTATGAGTCCACGTTTTACAAATTGTGATGACTATATCGGTATCAAGTTAATGCATACCTTTAAGTACGAACATAGTCTTTAAATGATTGTGCAGAAGATGATTTTTGTTTTTTAAGTTATACCATTGATAAAGGTGGTTGGAGATGAAATTCAAAAATCGAGTCGAAAAAATTCAAGATATAGAGGTGTTCACGATAAATCATTCTAGATAAACATGAGAAGAAACATTAAATTTATGATGTAAAAGCAGGGAAATTGAAAAATTTCGACATAAAGAGTTTTTTAAGATAGGCAGATTTGAGATAAACAGGTTCGACTGTAATAAGTTTAAAAATAGAATGCGTCCAGCTGCTTAGATGGCTGCGGAAGTAAAATCAGTCTTTTCCAACCAGCTTTAGTATTTATCTTCCCTTCTCGTCGCACTAAATTTACTTTTAATCATACTGCAGGTGGAGGAACTTCGTCAAAGATTAGAAGAAAAAAATAAACTAATCGAGAAGAAGACACAGCAAACGGTAGGAGCAACGCAAGAAAGGAACAGACTATCTCAAGAGATGCAGGAGCTCAGGGACCACATGGACATTAAAGACAGAAAAATCAACGTGCTTCAGAGAAAGGTAAGAATCTATTCAAGAATTTTCTTTTGATAGAGAAAGGCTTAATAGATCATCTTGAAACCCAAACGGTTGAATGAATGTATAACAAAAAGGAATCAGTCACTCGAAATTCCAAGGAATTAGCTAAAACTTTCGAGTTATTGGTAGTTCGATTTATGAGAAGTTCCCACGGCCTTCTCAAGAGGTTGGGACCCAATGAAAACTTTGAAATAAAAGAAGATTCGACTTATAAGGCTCCGAGTTATAGAGAGTTGAACATGACTATATATATGTATATATTTATGACCTTTTATTTTGTGGAGTACAACAAATCTTTGGAAACAGAAATCTTTTTACAGTAGAATACTAAAAACTCGATTTAATGGAAACAGAAAAGTAACCAAATGTACGTAATTCCCAAGTTATTGCGAACAATTTTTTCTTGCGGTGTATTTTCGTCTTGGCAGAATATGGCAGTTTTCTGGATTCAACTGGGTTATCGAGTGCAGAGTTCTCGAAATTCTATTGTGAAACATTGTATAGTAAAATATGTTTCTAGATGCATAAATTATTTGCTCTTGTGTCCCCAGTATTGAAGTATAAAGTATTTTAGTCAGCTGACTTTTAAAAGAAAATCGCCAAATTTAGCCAGCTTCAGTGAGTAATGGAAGACATCTTTCACTCGTTTTGTAGACAGATATTTTGCTACATGCAGACGGTGGAATCGCGAGGCATCTTCAATTTCCCTCCAAGTCTTCGAATTTGGCGCTTTTCTTAAATTTTCGGCAGACTTTAAGATCTTATATTGCAACCACGAGGAGCATAGGAAAGTTATTTTTCAGTCATAAAAATGTCTCAATATGCTCTTTAGACTGCTGCCTATTTATTTTCATTATTGTGCTACTTGTAAGGTTCTCCTGTTAGGCAAGAGATGCTCCAATTGCACGATGCTCTAAGAAAATATATATTAAAAACATAAACATATATAGAAATAATATTTAACGATTGACAAAGCATAAAAAATAAAATAACGGGAAATTCATGCTCCAGACGAGCGATGTCAACCACCAACTAATAAATAAGGCTCTTCCTGTAGGAAAACTCGGGGGCTCCAAAGACGGGAAAATCAATGTCCGACTGGAGATAGTTCGATTGCTTTTCCTCCCTCCCTCCCCCTCTACATTTCCTTGCGCAGATATTTGCTCCATTATGCCTTCCTGGTCATATTTCGGGGTGCGTGTGATTTTGTTCTATCTCCTTTTCCTGTCGGATCTTTCTTCATTTTCTGTTTTAAGCGACAGCTTAAAGGTCTTGTGATATCTTTGATGCGTAGCAGCCATCGGTCTTAAGTTAGCAGTTAAAAGCCGGGAACTTTTTAAAGTTTTCATGCATGTCTATAAATCCAAATACCTGTACTTTTTTCTCTTCATTATTGTTATTATTATCATTTTTTAAATTAATTTGCTTGTTTGAACACTGACTGTAATTCATACCCTTGAAGGTTAAATACAAAATAAAATAAGCTCCTGGAATAACTACAAAAAATAATTCATGCAAGATTTTATTTTGTCATTTATTTTCTTTTTTTAATGTTTTTAATTTCGACTTAAAAAAAAAAAAAAACTTCTTTAATATTCATTAATCTACAAACATTCTTATGCTGAACGGCACAGAAAAAAAAAGAAAAAGGAAAAAAGCATGAAACTGATAAAGAAAAGAAACAAGTGGTAAACAAGATTCAGTCAAAACAAAGGGATTTAATTTAAGAGATTACAAATCAAAACACATGCTACAACTAAAAAAAAATCTTGTGTAACTTAAGAACTTTTAAACTTTTGTACAACAAACTTACTTCGCATGAACACGTTTTATGATAATGGCGAGAAAAATTTTTATTTTTTTCGTTTCTAATGTTATACTTATTTTGGCATGATGAGAGTCATTTTAACCTGCAAAAGGAAGTAGTTTTTGCAGTGACGTCCCCAACTAGAGTTGACGGAATTACTTTTTAACACAGTTAATCAAAACTACAAGTCTATTTTCAGATCGTTTGCTATTATAGGTTACAAACATTTACCTTCTTCAGAGAGCAAGTCCGTTGGTCAGTCAGCAATTTAGTTGCAATGCTTAAAAAATAAAACAGGTTAGGAATTTTCGAATAACTTTTTTTGTATTTTAAAGTTCCATTTAAAATCTACTTTTCAACGTAATTACTTCCATTATTTAATCGTTTTTTGAAGCGTGGTACAATTTGCTCGGTACTTTCTGCAAAAAAAAAAAAAATAAATAAATAAATAAATAAAAAAATAAATAAATAAAATTAAAAAAATGCCGTCCAATACTGGGCAACCATTCTAAAGTTGCTCCTCTCGCATCGTCATCTGAGTGGCATAGTCGATTTTAAAGTTCTCTTTTGAGGTCAAATAGCATTGCGCTCCTGCGTAAGAATGAAAGACCGCATTCAGCAAAACAAATACGCGGGCTCCTGAAAAAGCTTAAGAGAGAAGTACATGATTCCCTTTTACAGCCAGGACCTTTCCCCTTGTGTCCTAAATATGTTTAGTCCCATGAAGCTTTCAAAGAGACTATATTACTTGGATGACGAGGGGAGAACAATCCAAGAATAGTTTCGATCTTTTCACGAGTTTCGTAGCAGAAGTTGTCAAAAAAGTTATACCCCGCTTCCACAAACAATTATATACAAAAGTAACAACTTTGAAACGTCGATTTCGAACGGGACTTAAAAACCCTTATTTATTGAAAATTTTTTGTTTTCTTAAACACTGCAACTAAGTTTTTGACTTTTCTCGCAGGGTTCCACTTGGGTTCAAAAGTCTGCCAGTGGGGATTCAAACTAGGCATGTTTTTACTAGAATTCTGCGCACTCTAAAATCGAAGCTTGTTTGACAATAAAAATATTTGTGTTATATTCTTTGCAATAAAATATAAAGTAATTTTTATGCTGATGCAAACTTAGATTGAATCGGACGAATATTAGTTAACTTTGGTGACATAAGTCATTAGGGAGAACTAAAGGTACGGGGGGTTTGCCTAGGATCTCTATAGCCTTGTCAAGGGGGTGGTGTCATAACATTCTTTTGAATTTCTGCCTGTGCTTCATTCTTGAATTTGCCTCTCAGGGGGTTTTCTCAGCCTGAAATCCGTTTTATCCGCCACTGCAGCGTGTAGCATTTTTCTTTAATTTTGGCATCACAATATTGTTCGCCCCTAAAATTTGCCACCCTAGGCGGTGGCACTTATCTCCTGCCACAGGAACTGGACCAGGTTACACATTTAGTACACGTATAACTTTTATCACTTGACTTCTTTGCATTTTACTTGAAAAATGGTAGTATTAAAAATGAAATCATGAAAAAAAGAATTACGTGAAAACCAAGGTTGCCATTTACTATGACGTTAAACGCAAAGTGGTTCAACTCTGTTTTCGTTGGAAATCTGCGAAAACTGGTTTTTTCTAATCAGTGTATTGTTAAAAGCAGTGCCGTGTATACAGGCTTGTAAGCAAAGTAAAAAAAAAAAAAAAAAAAACAGACCCGAATTAAAAAGCTTAAAATTTTTTTCTTTGATTTTATCTCCTCAGAAATTCGCGAGAAACCACGACTGGAGCATAATTATATTAAAATTAATATTTTATTCTAAATCGTTGCAGATTGGAAACCTGGAAGATCTCCTGAAGGAGAAGGACAACCAGGTAGTGGCCAGGTGGTCAGGTGGTCCTAAAGCTTAAGTTGTAACACGTTCGCCATCTTGGGGCTAAACAACGTTTTCTTCTTATGTTTGCTACGATAAAGTAGCGGATTTTGTCTCTTGTTTGTGGTGCTTCTTGGTTGTGTGTTAACATGGTGCTAATAAAAACCTCAGTCAAGAAGCAAATAACACTACTTCATCATACTGGGTGTCCAGCAAAAGGACTCTCTGATTTGAAAATTAAACAACTCGAAAATAGATGACGAATTTGGAACGAAGTAAACGGCATTTTATTGTGAAATCTATAAAAATCATGCGCTGAATTTTGAAAAAAAAAGTTTACAAAAAGTGCCAACAGGTGGCGATGGATGCTGTAATAGCAATGCGAGTGGGACATTGTTTTGAGGGCAGGAGCAATAATTTCTAGCGTTGAAACGTGAAAGGAGCTTTGAAAAAACTATACTAGTGAACAAGTGTTTCTAGTACTGCAATTTCACAGATTAGGCCACTATCTTACAAATACTGTCTTTGAAGCTTCTCTTTTTTGCCGCTGGACTGTGGTCTAACTTGTGAAATTCCTGTAAAAAACTTTTCCTGTCGTTCAGTGGTATAATTTGTTTGAACCTTCTTTCACGCATCATTGCTAGAAATGATAGCTCCTGCCCTCAAAACACAATTTATAGATGCTTGTATTGTAATTACAGCGTCCAGCGCTACTTCTTGGCACTTTTTGTAACTAATTTTTCTAAATTCTGCACATGAATTTTACGACTTTTACAATGAAAGTACCGATTGTTTCGTTCCAAAATCGTCATTTATTTTCGAGGTAATCAATTATGAAATCAGGGAGTCCTTTGCTAGATACCCTGTAAGAAACCACAGTCAAGAAGCAGAACAGGCTACTTCATCATAACAAACATAGAAAGAAAGCGGTGTTTAGCTCAAGATAGCGGACGTGTCGTTAAATAAGCTACGATCGAGTTCCTTAGGTTGTCCTTCTTCTGCGGAAAATCTTCTTTGGTTTTGCATTCCTAGGATGCTAAGAATCTGTATAACTAAAGCCCATGCTCTGAAGAGGTTTCAGATGAGCCTCGGTTGCAGCGTGGTAATATGTTATAGTCTGTTACTTTAAAATTGGCGCATCAAGGTCACAAATTTTGCGTCGTCTTCATGGAAACTACAAATTCAATTAATTTATTTCAGGTTAATCGAGTTCGGTTTCCTTGGAGATGACGCAACATTTCTGATATTGATGCGCCTATTTTAAAGTAACAGACTATAACAATCACTTCCCCCGCGCTATCGCTTGCAGATCGAGAACCTGGAGGACCTCCTGAAGGAGAAGGACAACCAGGTGGACATGGCGCGGGCCCGGCTGACGGCCATGCAGGCCCACCACTCCTCTTCGGAGGGAGCGCTCTCGAGCTTGGAGGAGGCCATCGCGGACAAGGACAAGCAGATCCAGCAGCTGCGGGAGCAGCGGGATCGTGCGGAGCAGGAGAGGAACGAGGAGCGGGAGCTGCACGAACGGGAGATCGCGGAGTTCAAGATGAAGATGCACGCGCTCGAGAGCGAGATGGAGAAGCTGCAGGTGAGATTTTTTTTTCAGTTTCCGCGCTTTGCCACACTGTAAAAAATGAACGTTGTTTTTATAGTATAATGCAGCTAATTTTATAATAATAAACTGCAAAAATTGTTAATTTTACAGTAATAAACTGCAAAAATTACTAATTTTACAGTTTATTATCGTGCATTTTACAGGTTTAAACTGGAACCTCTGCTGCCAGACAGTATAATACAGCTCAACTTTACTGCAATAAACTTAAATTTCTAACTTTACTGAAAAAAACTAAATTTGCTAGTTTTACAGTTTATTACTGTACATTTTACAGTTTTACATTGAAACTCCGGCTGCCAGTATTATACTGTAAAACCAACAGTTCAGTTATTGCTGTGCACGACTGGTATTACTCGCTTGTTTATGAGCATAACGAAGAAAAACATTCCATTGCTCAATCCAAATTTGAGACATCAGCCATAAAATTCAACCAACACCTGGGTCATTAAGGTCTACATTTAGCCCCACTTTTATCTGATTTGTCTCGTTACTTTCTGAGATGTAGCTGTCACTCCGAAGCGGAGATTACGTTCGCTTGCACCCCTTAGAGAAATAGGCCCCTAAAATAAATGGACGCCATTTCACATGGGGGCAGATATATGTTCTGAATTGTGTTCGATTTCACGCAGTAGTTTTTGTTCTAAATAAGACAACAAAAATGAAAAAAAATAAAAATAAAAATAAAATAAAATGAATGAATAAATAAATAAATAAAAATTCAAAAACAGTCACGCACTTACAGACACACAAACAGACAAACATTTTCAAAAATGGGCAAAATGGATTCAGCACATCCCGAAACGAGCAAATTTGTCAAAATTCCAAGTTCGAATTTTTTTATCAATCCAACACTTTTTTCTATGAGTTAGATAAAAGACAGTTAATAAATGCAGTGCCTTTCTTTTTTCTAAAATACAGAAGAAGGTACTCAAGCGAATTTCAAAAATTTCTGATTTTTAATGAGTTTAAGTCGGCTTCTCCTTACAGAAATGAGTTGAAATTTCTTAGCGTGAAGTATGTACTTTTGAAGTTCGTTCAATTTTCGTTGCTTAATTATTGCAGACTAATTCTTCAGAGTAAGAGCTTTATTTATCATAAAAGTTATCAGCAGTTAATTTCTGCATAAAAGCAGGGCCGTGGTTTAGGTGTGTCGAATCTATTGCTCTCCCCTCGACTTTTGGAAATCAATGCATGTGGCATGCAAGTGGAGATGGTTTTTGCTGTTTTTTAGTATAATTTACACTGAGTATGCACCAATTGCCACCCCCCAACCCAACCAGGAAAAACTCGAAATGACGGGCCAGCACAAAAAAAAAGGGGGGGGGGAGAAAAAAAGTTTTACTTCAAACAGAAAAAATTCAACTTATCCAAATTTTCTGATCGATCTCTTTGATTTAAACTTGTGCCGGGATGTTCTGAAATCATTTCTATTTTTTTCAAACACAATTTTCAATTTCCAACTGGAATTACAGTTGTTCGTTTGATGGGTGCTTTATAATATTTTCTTCCTTTTCTCACCAGGTGCGGCTAGAGAAGGCAGCAGCCGAGAAGGACAGGGTGGAGGCCAAACTTGAGAACTCCCAATCAGAGCTGGGACAGGCGAGAGCAGAGTTAGAGAAGATCATGAGAGAACAGAACACGTACCAGAGTGAGTGGGACCGCCAGAGGAACGAGACGTCGTGGCACACCATGGAGAACGATCGACTGAGGGAACAACTGGAGAGGGTGAAGCTTGAGCTTGAAAAACAGCAAAGTACCATCGGGAAGTCGCATCTGTACCAGTCGGAGGTTAGTCTGCTTTCGGATTTTTTTCGAACTGGTACGAATAGTGGGTTTGCTGCGAACTTATCAGAATCAAAGTCCCAAAAAGGCAACTTTAGGTTATATTTGGCAGCTTAATGGGGAAGGAAAAGATACGGGCTTGCCAGTGGGAGTGCCAGTAACTGCTAAAAGAAGCAGTTGCATGTGTAGCTACTAAGCACCGAAACAAAAGCGACCGGTATAACCTCTTGACAAATCTAAACAAGACCTTCAAGTTCAGTTTTCATACCTTCAACTTAGGGAAATTGAAGAGCGAAAACCCCCGATCTCCCACAACATCACCTTATATAGCTTAAAAATGTAATTTTAGGGTGTCCAATTTCTAAAACTTGGTCAAATATAACTTGGTCATATAATGACTTCGATTTCAAACAATTTTTAATAGGAAGCACCACCCCTCAACTTGTCCAATATTTCCAAAGATAGCTTTAAAATGGTTGGAGGAGAAGCACTTAAACCAATGAGTTGTTACTATTTATTCATGCTGGGTAGTTAAAATTTCAAGGAACATTTTCGTACAAAGATATTTTTATTTGCAGACGAGTATGAAACATATTCACTGGTTTTCACGAAATTAAAATAATCAAAAACTAAAGTAGGAGGGTTTCTACAGTAATAAATACTTCGGTATTCTTTTGCAGTTTAATGATACTTGTGATATTTTTGTGCTATTTATATTACGCGTGCTAGTATTTATAACAGTTGAATGACTTAATATAGGATTTTGACACTACATTTGCTGAATTTTAATTCTTGACTTCTTCATTTTCAGGAGGTAGGGAGGGTACAGGAGCGCTTAGAAAAGTGCCAGTCAGAACTGAGAAGAGCTCAAGCTGAATTAAGAATGAACCAAGCAGAGCAAGAGAGATCTAGAGGTGAAGTGGAGCAGATTCAAGAAAAGTTGGAACGATCGCAAGGGGAAATCTACCGACTAAAGGCAAAGCTGGAGAACGCTCAAGTCGAAAAGGAGAGTCTTCAGGAAGAATACGACCGGGTTCAAGCGGCCGTCTCGCGTTGCCATTCCGAGAGAGATTCTGCGCTGACAGAAGCTGAGAAGTTGAGGACTGAACTGGAGAGGGTCCAAACCAATCTGAGCAAAGCTCAGCTGCAGCACGAGAAGACACAAGCTCTCTTGGATAAGGCGCAACTGGACGCTGACAGAATTCAAGAAAAGCTGGACAAGTCCAACGCCGAGGTGAGACGCCTGCAATCGGAGAGGGAACGCGCCCAATGCGAGATCGAGGGTCTCCAGATGCAGCTGAATCAGGTTCAGAACCAGTATCAGCGACTCCAGAAGGACAAGGAGACGTCCCACATCGAGATGGAGAAGTCGAGGGAAAAGGCAGACCGTGCGCACAATCAGCTGCAGCGCCTTCAAAAAGAAAAAGAAGTCTTCCACTCTGAGCTGGAAAAGCTGCAAGAGAAAATTGACGTCCTCCAAACGCAGCTGAACAAAGCACAAAAAGAGAAGGAAAATGCTCAAGCGGAGTTCGAGGTGATCCGGGAGAGGCTGGAGAAAACGCAGAACCATCTAGAAAAGTACCACGTCGACTACGACACGTCCCAAGCCGAGCTTCGAGTTCTCAGGGAAAAGCAGGAAAAGATGCAACTTCAGCTACAGAAATCCTCCGAAGACAGAGAACTGTCAAGGGCGGAATATGAAAAGCTGGTAGAAAAGTTGGAAAGAACTCAGAGTGAGCATTACAAAATGCAAACCAAATATGAGCAAGTGCAAGCAGAACTGGACAGAGTAACTCTGGAAGTTGAAAAATCTCATATAATAGCAAATAAAACAAAAGAGGATGCCAGGAAATCTTTGGAGGAGTTCGATACTCTGAAAGAAATGTATGCCAGAAATTACTCTCAGTTAACCAAAGCAAAAGAAAATGAAGAAAAGATGAGAGTAGAGTTGGATCGTAGTCAAATGGAACTGGAAGTAATGCGAGACAGGCATGAGAAGGCTCAAATAGAACTAAGAAGATTGCAATCAGAGAGAGATAAACTTCAAGCTGATGTAGATCACATGTCTATTGAAATGGAAAGAGTTCAAAATCAAGTTGGAAAATCGCTAACTAGTCACGAGAAATCACAAGAAGAGCTTGCTAGGTTGCAAGTAGAAGTGGAAAAAGTGTACGAAAAATTAGATAAATCTCAAACGGAATTGAGGCGCGCTCAAACCGAGAAAGACCGAATTCAATCGGAGAAAGAGAATCTGCAAGCGGAGTTGGATCGATATCAGAATCAAATGACCAGGTACCATTCGACCCAAGAAAAATCTCAAGGTGAATTTGAAAGAATACGAATTGATTTAGAAAAAGTTAAAGATAAATACGAGAAAGCTATGGTTGAGCTAGAGAAAGCTAATGAGCAAAAAGAAGCTGTCGTAATTGAAATGCAAAAGCTGAAATCTGATCTCGATAAAATTCGACTGGAAAAAGGTGTTACTTTGCAGGAGCGGGAGAAACACAATGCAGAGGTTGAGCGGTTGCACATTGAAGTTGAAAAAGCCAAAGACAAATATGAAACAGCAATGACTGAGCTTAAGAAAATACAAGAGCTAAAGATGAAGCAAACTGATATAGAAACGTTAAGGAAGGAAGCTGAGATGGCTCAAGCGAGAGTTGAAAAAATTATTGTTGCTGAAGATAAATCGAAGCAAGAAATCGACAGGGATGCTAAAGACATCGAAAGGATGCGGGACAGATTGGAACGAGTCCAAATCGAGTTGCTGAAGACGCGAGACGAAAAGGAAGCCCTTCAAAAAGAAGTTAACACGTTGCAGTTGACATTGGATGAAGTTCGTGGTAAAGTGGAAGAACATGTATTCAGTCAAAAGGAAATTGAATTTCACCAAAACGAAACAGCTCGTCTGAAGCAGCTGTTAAGCAAATCGGAAGCAGAAGTGCAACGAACATTGTCTGAAAACAGCCGCTTGCAGATGGAAGTGGAGCGTTTGAAGCAGGACATGGAAGATTCGGAGGGTTACGCCAAAAAGATGAGGGACTGTCAAGAGAAATTGCAAGCGGAACACGACAGAATGAGAACGGATGTAAAGAAAATGCAGGAGAAGCTGGAATTAGCTCAGAAAGAGCTTCGAAAGATATCAGAAGAAAAGGATGGCCTGTTGAGGCAACTCAAGGAATATGAGGCCGAGATCGAACGCACAAAATCAACCGTTGGACAATCGGTCGAATTCCAAGAAGCAACCCGGTCAGAGGCCGAGAAATACCGAAAGGAAGTCAACCGGTTGCAAAACGAGTTACAGCGTATCGAAGGACAGTTGCAGGAAACTGTGAACGAGAACCAGGACCTACGAACTGAGCTGGAACGGTCCCTGGATGCTCTTGCCACCATACACAAACAGCTGGAAGACACGAATGCGGACTTGGCCAAAGCCAGGGAACAGAACAAGCAACTGAAGACGGAACAGTTGAAATCCCAGAAGTTGTCCGGAAAAGCGACTGCAAACGAGAGAGAAATCGAGGCTCTTAGAAACGATTTGGAGAAGCAGAAGAATGAGACTCAGAGACTGCAGCAAGAGAACCAACAGTTGAAAAAGCAACTGGAGAAGGCCCAAGAAGAAATCAAGAGCGTCGGGGTGGAAAGAGAGCGATTCCAAGCCCAACTGGAAATGTTGGTGCAAGAGTTGGAGAAAAGAGAGGTAGTCACTTTTCCATGCACTTTTTTCTTGCTAAAATAATTTTATATGTGATTTTGTTTTTAGCTAACATTTCACTTGTTTCATCAATTATCAACACTTAGCTTGCAATAACAATAAAATACTATCAGCTTTTCAACCACTAGTTTAATAAATACTATTATGTTAAGCAAAAGGATACTCACATGAACAAACACGTTTAGTATTAAAGCTGTCAAAACAAGCAAAAAAAAAATAAAAAAAAAGAATGTATTATGCTTGATCTAAAAAGATAAAATATGAAACGTCTTTAATAATTATTCTCTCCAAGAAATATCAAGGGGTTTCTTTTTCTTTCTTTCCTTCTTTTTCTTCTTGTTTTGTGCTCTTTGATCGAGAAGAGTTTTTCATGAAAACGATTAGTTCAAAGGGTTCTCCAAAGTGTGATCGGTTCTAAACCCCATCTCTTAACAAAGCAGCATCTCAACTACTTAATGACTGCTGATTTATCACCGGATGAAATACAAGTCTTTAACGAGACAAATGAAAATTCATCTGTTCATGACAACATTTTGCTATTTCCTGTTTTTAACTTACATTTAGCATTTAGCTTAAATTAATGTTTCTGTTTGTATTATTTTGTTATAAATACAAGTATTCATCCATATAAAACCTACATGAGTATGTCACAAGCTGTTTTAATATTCTTTGCATTGTTTCCAGTCCGATCTTCATGCTCTTCAAGGACAGAAAGGAAAGATGGAAGCTCAACAAGATGCGGAACTCTCTGCCCTGCGTAAGCAGCTCGATGAAAAGCAGAGAGCGCAAGAGGAAACAGAGAAGAAGCTCAAAAAAAGGAAAGAGAAATTAGATCAAATGGAACAGCAACTTAAGCAGGTAACGTCCTATATATGAGCTGCATGCATTCTAGACTCACACGATTTACAGAATGATTTTTCAAAAGGTAGCCTTTAAAGATAATGTTTAAAATATGTAATTGTACGGTAAGGAAGTATGCATATAGTCTCACTTTAATGAAAAGCTGTTCGGTTTTGGACACATTCATTTATGCTTGGGTTGTAAAGGAGCAATTCTGAGAATGACATAGCGCCAATAATCGCTATCGGCAATACAAAGAAGTTTTAAAAATATAGAAGATTGATTCCCTCTCACCTGTTTAAACATACAGAATTTTTTGTTTCTCCTGATTTGAAATCAACTTATAAGAGTGAGAGTGTATAAAAGAGATTCCTTTCTTTCTATTTTCGTTTTATTGTTACTAAATGTCTGTGAAATACGTCAATAGATAAGAAAAATTGTACTGTAACCAGTTTTATGAATAAGATTTCGCTGCAGATGAGACCGCATTCAAATCAAAACAAGCTGCTAAATCTGTACCTCCTAGCTAAAATGTAGTATGTCACATGATCCCTACTTTGCAGGAGAACGTAAAAACATTCGCCTGGAGCATACAAAGTTTGGGCGCTTTCATAGCATCGGTAAAATGTGAAAAAGGATCTTTTTAATCAAATTATATCGTTATGGATTAATGCGGAATAAGATTCTAGATGCGGTGCATTAATAACCTGAACATCACTATTTTTAGTTTTAGCTACTGTAGCGTTTAGGTTTCGAAATTTCCATTGAATTCTCAAATTTTGCACCTAATTTAAAATCAGCTATAAAAGATTTTCCGCAAAAATAACGATCTTGAAGTATTTTTCGTACTATAGCAGCTAACACATAACTTTAGGAAAATAGTTGCAAGAACTATTAATTTGCATGAAACTTTTAAATATGTAAACATACTTTTTGGGTTAATTGATTTTCTCGTACTTTACTAATTTTTGACATTTTCTAAAGCATAAAGTACACGCAAAACACTTTAAATAACATTTTTGGGGAGTACTGTTTCAGATTTTTTTAAAAAATAAATAAGAAGACATGCTTTTGTGGACATCATGAAGGATCACTTTGGAAAGCTACCGAGTTTGAAAAGTCACTGTAAAACTTTTCGTGTAACTTTGCTCCGTAAAAGCGGTAGCAGTATTGCTGTATTAATGTTATGAAGTAATTTAAGTAATGAAACTGGTGAAACGTTACGCATCGTTTGGAAACGAATATACTATAGTAATGTTATCATGTTGTAACGTGACGCCAATTTATGTGTAAGATTACACATTCGCGAAAAAGAGCTTTCACCATATTTTCGTGGAAGATTATTCATTTTTAAGTGCAAATTGACTTAAAATTAACTATTCGATGATTTAAAAAATGTATATGTGTGCAAGTATTGCCACTTGGTCAGAAAGCGGTTGAAACTTTGCTAATAATTGAACTTAAAATGAGCATGTGATTTATGGGACTAATTTTCATTTTTAAATTATCAAGAAATTTTAGATATTCTAAATACAGAAAATTTGAAAAAATTGTGAACAATGATTTTTCTATTTGAACGAAACACTCTTCGTACTATTGCGTTTCTAATTGTTTCGTTTGTTGTCGCCTGCAGGCGGAATCCATGAAAGGCCGCTCCCCGGCGGGACAAGTGGCCGAGCTGCAGAAGAAGAACGAGGAGCTGCAGAAAGAGTTGAACGTTCTGAAGGAGGAGTCCAACAGGTCGCAGTCAGAACTAGCAAGGTTGCTCCAAATCATGTCCACCTCGGAAGAGGAAAAATTTGCCTTGAACCAACAGATCAGTAACTTGCAGCAGTAAGTATATTCTTCCACTTAGATTTTACTTTCTGTGAGCTAGACCATGACCACGACGTACCAGCCACACAAAATTAATTTGTCACAACTGTGCAGGAATGTTACCTTTGTTTTCCTAGGGAAATTATTTCGACCCCTTTGGCAACAGCATGATTAACCAAGAAACCTACGTGGCCTAACCTAGCTTGACTCCCTCGAGGAGGGGAGGGAGAGGGTAAACATTACACGTAGAGCTTTGTTGACTAGTGGTTTCAGGAATTTTCATCGTGCATATGCTTAAAAATTATTTTCAACGGACTACAATATAACTAGAATCTGTGACTTCTGTTCAGAAACTTCTTTCATTGGTTTTTAAGGGTAACTTTGAACCTTGTCGGTTAATTTTGCACTATTTCACCCATTTTGGCACATTTGACTTAAAATAAAAAAAATATGCCTAAATATAAGGAAATTTTGCAAGGCCCTGTACTGCATGCTCTTGGCAAGATTGAAATGACATCTGCCTTCAGGTCTACTCCACACTAATTAGTCCATAATAAGGACGAAACTGCTGTCTCTGGATGGTATAACTAAGCTGTCGTCATATTGCATGAAATTATCTATAACTTAACAAAAAACGAAAAAAAAAGCCAATTTTTTGCACGGTTAATCCATTATTTGATAATTCTGAAATGACTGTTTGGAAGCTATTTTTATGTTGTTGAAAGAGCTCTTAATGCATTGTGATATTCTGTGAAATATTATAAAAGATGATAGCTTTATGATGATGTGAAGTAAAATGGAGGAATTGTAAATGTTGCAAAAATTATTTGCTGGCATTAAAGTTGCACTACATTTATTACGAGTAAAATAATAATTTTGCATCTCATTTCTGACGTGGCTCAAGATGATCCTAAATAGTTGAAAAGATTTCAGCCAGGTTATTGACTCATTTTAATTGTTATTATTTCTTCATTTTGAATAACTATACCATTATTTCGAAGTGTTTCTTCAGTTTTATCTACTTATACAGTCGACGCTCGATATAACGACCATCTCCGTCCTACAGAAAACGGTCTTTATAACGAATGGTCGCTATAAGAGGTGGAAAATAGAGTATATTGGGATACAGTTGGGGATTTTCTCACCGGTCGTTATATTAGGATGGTCTTTATAACGTGTGGTCGTTATAACGAGCGTCGACTGTATTAAAAACTGAGTATCTTTCTTTCTTTCTAACTACACTGGCGGAAAAAAAAAATCCCAACACCAAGAAAAAATTTCTGTACAGTAATGAAATTCTGGTAATGCAATTGTCCAGTTAACATGTTTAATTGATTAAATGTACAAGATCACTGGCTGATTTAAGCTCAAGAAAATGCTGTGCAAATATGAAATTATGTTAATTTAGTAGAGGGTGTAACCTCCAGAATTTTGAAGGCAAGTCTGCAAGCGTGCATGCATTATGTCATACAGGTGCCGAATGTCACTTTGTAGCATGAAGTTCCATGCTTGCTGCACTTGTTATGTCAATACTAGGACCGTCATTGCTGACTGTGGATGATGCTCGAGGTGCCGTCCAATGATATCCCATACGTTATCAATTGGAGACATACCTTGTGATTTTGCAGGTCATGGTAACATGTCAGCACTCTATAGAGTACATTGCGTTACAGCAGCGATGTGAGGGCGAGCGTTATCCTGTTGGAAAACGCCCCCTTGAATGCTACTCATGAAGGGCTGTAATACTGGTTAAATTACCAGACTGACGACAAATTTTCAGTCAGTGAGTTTAGGATAACCACAAGAATGCCCCTGCTGTCGTAGAAATTTGCTCCAGAGACCATAACTCCAGGTGTGGGTCTCGTGTGTCTAGGCCGTAGACCGCTTGGATGCAGGCGGTCCCCTGGCCTCCTTCTGACCAATATACAGCCACCACTGGCACTACGGCAGAATCTGTTTTCATCAAAAATTACAACAGATCTCCACTCCGACCTCCAGTGAGCTCTGTCGTGGCACCACTGCCGTCGGAAAATGCAATGGTTTGCAGTCAATGGAATACCGGCTGCAGGTTGCCTGGCTCGGAGCTGTCCTTGAAGTAAACAGTTACTTACCGTTCCTTGGGTCACGACAGTACCAACTGCAGCTCGAATTTCAACCGCAGATGCAGTACGATGCGCCACAGCCGTACGCAAGATTCGGCGATCTTCCTTCTCAGTCGTGCCACGTGGCAGCTCGGAACTCGATCTTCTTGAGGTAGTACCATCCCTTGCCCATAGCTTCCAATAATCATGCATGGTTTAAACATTCCCACCCAAGTCTTTCTGCAATATCGCGAAATGAAAATCCACCTTCTCGTAGCCAAATTGTACGACCTCGTTTAAACTCGGTGAGCTGTTGATAATGGCTTTCTTCGTCTTCTTAAAGGCATTCCTATCTAAGATGAACGCAATTCGTCAAATTTCACGGAAAAATAATACACACGAGCTTCACAACACGCTTTTAAAACAAGAATTTTTTGCATGTTCTGAGTGACGCCAGCTGCGCCACACTAATGCGTGGAACTCGAAATTTCAATCGATGTCATCTTTCAGTTGTATAAACACGCCTACCAAATTTCGTTTATCTAACACAAGTCTTTCTTGGTCTTGGGATTTTTTTTTCCGCCAGTGTATCTTTCTTTCTATGTCACGCTTCTTTCTCCTGAACGCCAATGAACTGAAAGTCGAACCAGGTACCGATAGATAGGTAATTTTTCAGGCTTCATTAGTTTCAATTTATATAATTATACGATTTTAATTAGCGAAGATATCAATTAATAAGTAGTCAAATTTAAAGCGATTAAGCCTAATAAATGATTAAATATGAAATCTAATTGTTGCAAAACGTGGTTGCTATGAAACAGTAATAACAATGATAATGAGAATTTTGAATGAAGGCTTAACTAAATCAAACACGAAACTCATAAGCGGGCCACTTACGTAGTATTTTTATCGCTAGCTACTTGTGATATTTTGAAACATTCATTTGTTGAAGAGCCATCTACTTGTATTAAAAAGTGAGTATCTATGTCTGCTTCTTTCCTTTGAGCGAGATGAACTTACTGAAACTTTCCTCATCATCTTGAAGGCGCGAAGTGCCCGTGCAAGATCTCAATAATTCGAATGATTTTTTGATGCAGGAAAAAGGAAAAGGCGCGAAGGCGCCTCTTAGCGAGCCGCCTTGGCGGGGAGTAGTTTCTTGAAATTTTCCTCACTGCTTTCAAGGCACGAAGTGCCCGTGCAACGCAGGGCCACGTGCGTGGTATGTCTTGAAATCGAATGAACATTAAATTATATCAAATAATATAACATCAGAATGAGGTAAAAGTTAGAGAGGGGGACGTTATGCACCAACACGCCACAGGAAGCTAATCTAGCTGCCCTGGCAGCTAGTACCCCATTAAATACTGTAAAACAGTTTAAATTGAGATTACCAAAGTATTTTTGCGTGACCTTAGGATTGCTGTACTAGCTCAATCGGTTCATTGTCGTTTAACTATTGCGTTGGTAATATCGGAAAATACAAGCAGTTTTATTAAAAATAAACAATAAGTCCGAGTGACGATCGTTTTCAAAAAAATACATAAGTAAAAATATTTCTATTTCAAATGGCATAGAGCTGTACTCATTGATAAGAACGATAAAAAAAATTACTAAAAACCTAAAACAGAAGAAAAAAAAGTCACTGTCTCATTCGACTTCTCTCCTCCCATTAACGCTCAGCCTTGGAAGTCCCCCAGAGTACTCTGTAGTAGAAACTGGTCATCCATGAAGATATGATCACCGTAAAAGTTACAAAAGTAAGAGTCCGCATAGATTTAATAAGATGTCCAGCCAAACAGTTATGCTGCACAGAAAATCTAAACATGGCAAACGCCATTCGGGTATATTGGATTTATTTTTTCAAAAATCTCCAATTTTTGGAAGTGTGGTTCGGGACCT
Organism: Uloborus plumipes; assembly: GCA_038373865.1. Lineage (NCBI taxonomy): Eukaryota > Metazoa > Arthropoda > Arachnida > Araneae > Uloboridae > Uloborus > Uloborus plumipes. The sequence continues at coordinate 32,772 of JAXGGA010009738.1, forward strand.
CAGTTTTTCTCCATGTCAAACAGAGAGAGAGAAAAAGAGAGAGAGAGAGATAAAACGAATTTTTGATTGGCCATTCAGATTTTGAATCATTTCATTAAATGGGACGTTGTTGCGTGTTAATTGTTATGTACAAGTATAGCACAGTAGTTTAACCTCGGTACCTTTGATTATAAGTTACACGTGTTACCAGTCAGCTATTATTCTGGAACATTAAAAATTCCATCGAATCCGGAGTGAAATAGAACTTTAAAGTACATTCTGTGCTTTTTATAAGCATACTATTTTCACTGCATTCCGTGACTTTTCTTCCAGAGCACTGAAGGAGAAAGACGCTCAAATGAGCAACTTGCGAAGAGGACCACAAGGAGGTGGTGGATCTCAAACATTGCCAATGCCGATTCGAAGGCCAGAACCGGATAACAAAGATCCATCAAAACAACCTCAAGTGAGTCATAAAATTCGCATCCCATTTATTAGTTTACGACTAATGGCAAGAAAAACATACGAAATTAATCTTAAAAATAAAATATTTATGATAACATAATGTTCAACAAATGTCATTTACATATTAGTTTGCATTTTCTTCTGTTTCTGTCTTTTTGTTTCTATTTTGGCGTCTAATTTTGGAATTAACAAATAACATGATACTAGCATGCATTATTGTCTCCGTAGTGTTTATTGAGTTTATTCTGACTAAATACAAATCGTAAAGTTCATTCGTGATAACGGTTTATCATTTACTTCATGCTGTAATTTTTTTTTAATTCCAAGATTTCTGCGAAATAACTACTTAATCCAAGAATCAAAAGTAGATAAGGAATAAATAAATAATTGTTCTAAAAATTAATAATAACTGACATCTTTTTATATCTGTCAGAAAAGTATTTCCAATAATATTTATGGACTTAAGAATATTTGTAGTAAAAAATTTACAACTGCTCTATTAAATAGAGGGTATAAGATAAAGGATATATATTCAACACTAACTTCCTCATACTAAAGAACTTAAGTGAATTACTTCTCTTAAAACAACCTTATTAGGTAAAATATTTTAGTGTACAATGATTACATTCTTAAAAATAAATTTCAATGTTTTACCAAGAAATAATTCAAATCTAGCAAAATTTAACATCAATATATCTATATTTAAGCAATTTCTTGGAAACATTGAACTTTATTTTTAAGTACAGAAGATGAGGCCCTAAAAAGTTTTAAAATATATCTAAGCGATTGTAAATAGCTGGCTCGTTTCAATACTAATGTTTAAAGATGTTTATTCCTGTCGAAGCTCTAAAGTTTGTTGTTTTTTGCTTTTCAGGGAACGGGACCGACCAGTTTCTTCTCAAGCTTCTTCTGATGTGTGTTGAGTTGCTCTTTGCACAATGGACCATACTTAGTTCCAGCAGACATTATTTTTCATTACCTACGGTACTGCCATGTGAACAGTAGCGGATATCACTCTACGCCCCTGTTCTGTGTTTTTACTTCTTTGTTATATAATAATATCTCACAGCAAATAAAACACGAGCCGCGCATGTTGGTTGTCAAATCATCGGTGCCTTCTATATTAACGATTACACTTCTCGAAGATGGCTAGGCATTCTTTCCGATCGGGCCCCTCCTTTCGTTCCAAAAGCAGAAAAAAAGAAGTCTCTCTGTCTGTCTCTCTTTCTCTCTCACTCTCTGTCTATCTCTCGCTTCTTTACTCCCTCAGTGTTGCCGTGTGTCGTAGTGACTCCAGGGGGTCGTCTTCATATCCGGACCATCCTTCGTGTGCCAATTTCGCTCTGTCACAACACTCTTTGTCCAGCTGCGCTGACCACAGCGGGCTGTCGTTCCTAAGGTTCGCTGTCCAGAGGAGGTGAGAATCTGCCTGATGCCCCGTGCTGAGAATATATCGACATCAGGTGAGGAGAAAGTGCTTCCATTTAGTGCGATGTTGTTTTTGAACTAACTTTGCTATACCCAGTGACGCACCTAAGATTGTTTCCTGGGAGGGGCTAAGTGGCCTTCCTTCGGAAAGTTTTCAAATTTGAAATCCTAAAGAAAAAACTGCAGTCGCTTTTGTTGAAATTTCAAAAAGGGGTTGGGGATCTATGTAATGGCAAATTTCCAAAAATCAAGTCCAAAAAAAACAACGCATTTCAAGAAGTTTGTTTTAATTAAGGGAGTTCATCTTGATGCTTCTGGGAGGGGCTTGGGCCCCTTAACTCCCCCGTGGGTGCGCCATTGGCTGTACCATTTATATAACTAGCTGGAGTGGAAAGTGCTTCCATTTACTCCAATTTACCAGTTTATTTATTCAGTTGTTATACAAATTAGATTGAGCGGGAAGAGCTCCATTCATTCCAAATCACTATCTTAATTACCCATTTATTGTACCAACTGTATAACTAGCTTGAGCGGAAAGTGATTCCATTCACTCCTAATTACAAACTTATTTACTCATTTATTGTACCAACTGTATAACTAGTTTGAGCGAAAAGTGATTACATTTCTCCAAATTACAAGCGTATTTACCCACTTGCTGTGCCAACTGTATAACTAGTTTGAAAAGTGGTAAAAAAAGTGCTCCATTCACTCCAAACTATAGCTTATTAATCCATTTGTTTCACCAACATTATAACTAAACCAGTTTTCTTGAAAGGGCATAAGTCAACAGTACTGACTTACGTCCTTTTGGCAACAAAAGATTCAACTAGCTTGAGCGGAAAGTGCTTCATTCACTCCAAACTATAGCTTATTAACCCATTTGTTTCACCAATATTATAACTAAATCAGTTTTTCTTGAAAAGCATATGTCAACAGTGCTGACTTACAACCTTTTGACAGAAAAAAAATCCACTAGCTTAAGAGGAAAGTGCTTTCATTTAACTTCTATTTCTAATATGAATAGAAGATATCTGTTTAATTGAGTCTTAACCAAATGATAACATTTGACCTTAGATTAACTAAAGCAAGGATTCTCAACCTTTTAGACTTCACCCCTTTGAACACTGATGTTTCACGCCCCCCCCCCCCCGCCAGATGGTCAATACAAACGGAATTTGACACTGAAGATGTTGGCAAGAAAAATAAGATAGTTTTATACGCAAAACTGTAGAATTACAACACAAAACGTGATTACGAGTACAATTATTTATTTACACAAACGCCAGGAATAAACACTTAAGTCATTTGCCTTCTGACTTTCTAACACCTTTTGGAGAATGCAATTAAAATTTTTAAGTGCTGTGCGCTTTCTTAAATTTGCGCTTAACTGTTCACTGAGAGCACAGAATCCCATACGTGATAAGGGGGTAAGACCTTGAGTCCTATTTTAGATGATGCAATCGTGACCGGTTAAAAGTCAAAAAATTGAAACAGCAGAAATTCATGGAAGATTCGGAACAGCCAAACATTGAGTATATTATTATTAGAATACATGAATCAAAATAATAAATACAAATTAATTTGTAGTAACCTATAGTGAAATATGGTCACTTGAGCTATGACCTTGACAATGTTTAAGCGAGCTTGATTTATTGTATTAGTTACCTTCACAACATCAAGGGGAGATCTGCCGCTATTTGCCTATAATAAGTTTTTGAATAAAAGCTATGTAATCTGACAAAGAACATTTCATCTTAATATCTCTTTTTCTAATCTGAATCTCTCTCTTTTTATTGTCGCTTTTTAATTAGCCGATCAAGTTTGTCACCTTCAATCTTCTTTTTGTTAGTACCATTGAGAACAACATATTTTTTCATATCTTTTTTTTTTTTTTTTGACCGCGCTTTTTCAGATGGAGATAAAAAAACGACTTCGAAATACTGTCTGCCGTTTACGAGAAAAACTCGTTGTAAAATGTACTTTGCTAGACATAGTTTTTTAACCCTCTTTTCAAAACAAATATCTTATTCTGGAAACAGACAGAACAATATATTTTTTGTGTATATCATACTTAATTGGCCAATTAAAGTTTTGAAAGAAGAATGAAAAAACTATTTCTGACTATTATAACAGCTATAAAACCACTACACACCCGTTTCCATGGTATTCACCCACCGCTATACATCGTAGAACTAGGTTTTTTCTTTTTTTGTAACAAACAGAGTGTATTTCAAGTTCTTTTTTACATCCTTATCTGAAGAACACCATTGAAAGCAAAAAATGTTTTGATTAGGAAAAATATGTTCTTTCTAACGGTACTAACAAAATGATGATTGAAGTTGACAAACTTGAGCTACAACACATTGAAAACAGGGTATTTTTCATGTTAAGGATTTTGATAACCATTTCAAATGACAATAACTTTTACTAAATCAATATTTACGATCTGAAAATTTAATCCATTGAAAACAAGCATTTTAACAATGGAATTACGAAGTACAAGCTGCTCAATTATTTCTGTGTAGAGTTTATACATCCTAAAATTCAAGGAAAGTTTTCACCTACGAGCTTTATCAAGAGTTTGACTGTGTGCTGCACAAAAATTAATGAGCTCAAATTCACCAAAATACTAGAACGTATTATCAATCAAAAGTACTTTAAACTTCAAAAATTTCAAGCCGTCAGGTTGATAAAATTTTCTGCCACCTTAGCCTAAACACAATAGTTTATTTCACAAAACCATTTTGCTGCTTGTTTTTTTTTTTATTTTTATTTTTTTATTTAAACATTTATTGCATTTGTTAGTTTCAGAGGTATGTCTGTACCTCTGTAAAATCGGAGATAGTTGGGCGAGGACCACTGGGTCACTTGGCTTGGAATGACTACACACTGTAAAAAATGAATGTTGTTTTTACAGTATGACACAGCTATTATTACAGTAATTTTACACTTACAGTAATAAACTGTGAAAGAGCTAGTTTTACAGTTTATTACTGCGATTTTAGTTTTAAATTGAAATCTCTTCTTTCAGTATTAGACTGTGAAAACAACAACTTATTTTTTGCTGCGCATAATAGATATTTCTTCAATTTTTTGGTATTACTCAAAGCATTTTTGGGTGAAAAGTTTGTTAAAAAGTTATCGTTAAGTACCTTGTTATAAATATGAATATAGCTTTATGTTTTATACAAGAATCTATATAATAAAATGACGATGCTTGTTATCTCGAATTTTTTATGATTATCTTTACTTTCTTTCAGGTCGTTCTTTGTATATTATAATGAACTATCCTGTGCTACATTAAGGGAACGAAATACTTGAGAAATTTGGTACCAATACTTGATTTTTCCTGTGCCTAACTATTACTTCTTTTTTGTTTCTGCATAAATCAAATTCACATTTGTTGAAAATTTAAAGTTTCTCAGGAATAATGGCAAAAATTTGTTCTGCTTACTTCTGTAAACACCTGAATTATTTTCTTGCATCCAGAAGCAAGTGGAAACTTGGAGAACCATTGGAGAATAATGTTATGCCTAGTAACAAAAAAAAAACTGCTTTATATATTTGAAGAAACCACAGCTACTTGCAGATTCATGTATCTTTTACAGGTGAAACTTTTTTTGACGTATAATATGAAAAAGAACTAAAGCTATCCAGAAAATTAAACGAAACCAGATGCCAACGAAGTATGTTTTTTTTGTGTTTGCTGTAACTACTTACAGCTAATTGTTGTTAGTATTTATGCTCCTTTTTTTAGGGAATATACCATCACATCAGGCTGATACTAAAAACTAAAAGGATAAACTAATAATCTTCCAATTATATTGAAAGAAGAAGGTGTTTCTTCAAAAGTCATTTCAAATAACATAAATGCTTTTTTCCATTAATGTATAAAGTATACATTAACGCATAAAATTGGATGTTGGATAAAGTACTCTCAAATTTCTATTATGCAAATTGCTTGCATTCTTGTTACTTTGAAACTTTCTTTTTTCTGCGGGACCACATACGAAAATTTTCGAAATTATTTACAAAATATAGTAAACTCCCGATTATTCGCTGTCGGATTATCTAAGGCTCGTATTATCCGCGGGTCTTCCTTGTTTCTGCCTTCATTTTTTTGGCAATGATTTTGAGCGTGTTTTTTATTTTACCATTTAAAGATACTTTTGCACCCAATGTTATCGTTTTTAGTTATAATTTAAACTTGTGAGTGCTGTTGATCTTTTTAGCTATTGTGCAAAATAATATCGCTTTTTACCTATTTTTCGGATTATCCGCTAATCAGCGGTTACCGTGCCACTCTGTTTCGCGGACATACTGTACACCCCCGATTATCGCAGAATTGAGTGGCACGGATATCGCGCTTAACGAAAATCGTGGATAATCCAAAAAAAAAAAGCATAAAATAAGGGGTAAAGAAGATAAAAAATGTATTTTGCTTAAAAATAATTGGATTACACTTAAAACGTGATGTGTAAAAACAGTGACGATAAGTACAGCATAAAAAATTATTTGTATTTGAGGTTCTCAATTATCTAAAAATCTAAAAAAAGTGGTACTTACGATAACGCCCAGGTTAAAAAAAATATTGGATGAAGTACACTGTACTCTTGGGTAAGAAATGTGAAGAAAAAAAATAAAATTTACAAAAAAAAAAACGAAAACAAAACCAAAAAAAAAAAAATTCTCAAGACCCTAGCGGATAATCTGCCCCACGGATAATCGAGAGTTTGCTGTATTCGGGAGTGTATCTCACATAGTATTTGAATGAAAATGATTTCAAATCTATGGTAAAAGTTTGTTTGGAATTCAAAAATTTTTTCCACTGCTGCACAGTTTTTAAAAAATATATATAAGTCCATTCAAATTACATTATATGTAAATGGTGCTTTGTGCTGCCTTAAGCAGGTGAATGACAATATCTACAAGTTTTTTTTTATTTTTCAATTTGCTGATTTTTTGGCATTTATCTTAATTTAGTTTTACTGTAGAAGCATGGCTTCATAGTTTCCACTAAAAACAAGTATTTTTTAACCGACGGCCAACTTTCAAATTTCAATTCAATAATGAATATAATTATAATGATAACAATATTAATATTCCCAATATTCATTATTGTAATTATATTTTCCGTAATAATAAAAATACTGAATAAAATTAATACGTAAATTAAGAAATATTAAGCATAACAAGTTTTTAAAAAACTTGTTTCCTTGAAACTTATTGCATTTTTATTGCCATTTTGAACGTAAAACTATATTGAAACATTGCTATTTCATTGATTACTTGTTAGTTCTCTATATAAGAGAAACATTTTTAAGCTCTCCTAAAAAAGAGATTTTAACACTTGTTTCGATTTAGATATTTATGACACAGTGTGTATTATTAACTCCAAATTAAGTTGATCGCATAAGACGGGTTTGTCAGCAAATATTAACAAGTTAAAAAGTTTAATTGTTGTTAAAAAATTTCTGAGAAACTATAAATGTAAAAGAAATATGATAATTTAGCTTCAAGTAACTTTCAGTTTTACTAACTTTTTTAAGCATTGCTCTAAAGGTTCGCGAGTAACACCAATGTTTTAATAAAAGTATTCATACATCACATTCTTAGCAAATTTCAGACAAAAACTTACGTAATAAAACGGCGAGTACTTAATATGTACAGATTTAACCGGTATAACACCATAAAAAGCATGTGCTTGTTGTACAGAACATAGGAAGTATTTTGTTTCAAAGAAACAACTTCTTTAAAATGAAGCAATATTTTGTATTTGTGTTACAGGGTACGAAGCCTAAATTATATCGAATACTCATTGAGTAAATTTAATTCGCTTTTCAATGTCTGCATAAATATGTAGGAAATGTGTGTTATGGTGTTACGTGTACTAGATTGCATCTTAAAGCCTCGCTAACACGAAATGTTATTCGCAATAGGCGCAATTAATTTTGGATGAAAAAAATAGAGCACTATACAAATATATATGGTAGTGATAAGCCAAGTGTGTTTTTTCAAATCACAGGAGAGATTAGAGCTGAATAAGAGCATTATTTTCATTAATTTCATCAAATTAAATTAGCTCATAAAGGTATAAACCGAGTCCAATTATCACTAAAACCTGTGAAGTTTTCCATGTGTAAATTTTGAGTCCTTGTTCGTGATAAGAAATATTTTATTTATCATGTTTGAATGTAAAATTTGTTGTTAACATTACTGTACATTGTTGCATTACACATTTGCTGAACATAGCTAAACTCATGTTTCATAATTATAAAAATGAAGATTGTTTGAATTTCTGAATGCATTTTTTCAGTACATTTAATAGCAAGAGTTCTGGCAGGTACGAATTGACTGAAACTTTATTTCACACCAATATTTCAAACATACGCCTAGAAGAGTACAACATATGATGCAAGTGCTAACAAAGAACAACCAAAATCAAGAAATTATTGCATTAATTCTTTTAAATTACTAACTAATGTATTCATCAATGTAACTGAAACTGCTTTAGTGCATAGCTGATAATACAGTGTACGTTTGATGGATTTTCGCACAAGGTTCGTTGGAACGTACATTATCACTAACACTTGATTGAATTTGTTCATTTTTTAATAGTGCAGCCGACGATTTATTGCTCTAGTTATCGAGTAAATTAATAGAGGGCGCTGTTGTTCTTGTGCAGTTTTAAGAAACGCCATTTGATAACTGGAGCGATCAGTCACCTTCTGCATTGAAATAAACCCCTTCAAATCACGTTTCTCTTTCGTCATTTAGACATTTTTGTTTAATTTCAGTAGTTAGCATTTTTGGTTATACCCAAAAACCGACCATCTTGCGCTCTTACATTTGAATAAAAATGTCAAATAAGAAGAGACCATGGGCATCAGTGACTACTAGCTATATTCGGCTCCCAACTACTCTGAAATAGTCAGGTGATCTATGCTGATCAATGGCCGGAGTTTAAAAGCTATAGTGAATACACTCGACTGCATACTCTTTTTCATTACAAAAAGATAATTTTCGTTTATTTTTTTAAATTAGTTTTTCTGACTACTTTCCTTTGAATTAGGTGAAACATAAAGAACAAGTGACAATGCTAAATAAAACTGAGTGACAGTAGATTATTTATACATAAAAATTTTAGGATTATTTTAGCTAAACTGCAGTGCAAACAAACTAAGCGAAAATAAGTTATTGCTTTGGGACATTGTATAATTAAAGAAATCTAAAATTTAACAATTAAAAAATGCTTACATGAGTAAAATCCCTTCTTCTAGTTTCACCAAACCGAAAAAGGTTCGAAAAACAATGCAATATTCAAACATTAATACAAAGCTTGAAATAAATATATCTTTTGCTATTTTTAATCATCAACTTGTTGTCATAACATTGTGCAGTTGGCATCTATTTCAATTGGATAGCTCGAATTTTCTTGGTTCAATTGGATTTCTTTCGTGCATGTTTATACATATACATAAAAGAACAAGAAGTTCTGTCAAGAACTAAACGATAAACGAGCCTACTTTCCCGTACATCGACATCGGCATTGTAGCATCTGATCAATATGCTCTTGATTATATGAAACTGAAAATTATGTCAAACATACCTCTATAGCACTTAAAGCTGATTTCTGAAAGCAAAATATACCCCTCTCATCAGATAAAATAGACACGTAAAAAGTAAATAAACGAGTCAATAAAGTTTTGTCGCACCTTTTAAAGAATGTAACTGTTATAGTTCTTCCGTAGAAAAATTCCACAATCGTTTTCAAAAGAAAAAAAAATAAATAAATAAAATAAAAGTACAAACAACTTCAAAACACATTTTATCAAAGAAAGAAAAAAAACTTGTACGTTAATAAAATGTCTTGAATTTCATTTTTAATCCGTTGCCAGTTGTTAAATATAAATAAGGAATAAAATGCTCTCGTGAATGAAAAATTTTTGTTAACAAAAAAAATCGTCTGATAAAAAAAAATAATAATAAATTAAACAAACAAATAAATAAATAAACAAAAAATCGTCTGCTCAGTCAGTCATTTTTTCTGAGCCTGCATTTCCGCCATGTTTGCGGAGTCGGAGTCAGAATCAGAGTCCTCACAGAAAATTATTCAGAAAAGTACTTTACAATACATTATTTATCAAAACCATTTTCTTACAAAGTTAGTTTGAAGGAAATCCGCCTTGAAGTTCAGAATCAACATTCAATTTAAATTTCTCCGTAGGCGCTCATGTTCACATTTTTTCTGAACGGTTCATCATTGAACGAAAAATGGTTCAAATTGAAAAGTGAAATATAGGAATGAGCCTCTCCGAGATCTTTCGAACAAAAAAAAGTTTATTCAATTCGGACGGTTCACTTAAAAGTTATTATGTGGGGAAAGGTTGTTTGAACGGTTCAATGTTGAACAAAAAAAATGTTCAAATTGAAAATTTAAATACGGTAATGAAGCATCCTTGCCGAGACCTTTTGAACAAAAAAAAGTTTGTTTAAATCGGACTGTTCATTCAAAAGTTATTAGGTGTGAGAGCTTGTTTGAACGGTTCAATGTTGAACGAAAAATTGTTCAAATCGGAAATTTAAAAACGGGGATGAAGTATCCTTGCCGAGATCTTTCGAACAAAAAAAAGTTTGTTTAAATCGGACGGTTCACTCAAAAGTTATTAGGGGTGAGAGCTTGTTTGAACGGTTCAATGTTGAACTAAAAATTGTTCAAATCGAAAATATAGATACGGGAATGAAGTACCCTTGAAAAGATCTTTCGAACAAAAAAAAGTTTGTTCAAATCGGACTGTTAACTAAAAAGTTAATATCGCGGGCCAGGTTGTTTGAACGGTTTAAAGTTGCACCAAAAATTGTTCAAATCGAAAAATCAAATATGGGAATGAGCTGTACTCGCCGAGATCTTTCCAACAAAAAAAAGTTTGTCCAAATCGGAATGTTCATTCAAAAGTTATTAGGGGGGGACAGACAGACCGACAGACCGACAGACACACAAATTCCCCATCTCAATACCCTACTTTCAAATTTTTAATTTTTCGATATTTATTTCATTTTTTTTTTGTTTCTTTTTGACTTTTTTTTACTTGGCGATATTTTTTTTACTTGGCGATATTTTTTTTACTTGGCGATATTTTTTTGGACTTGGCGATATTTTTTGGACTTGGCGACATTTTTTAGATGCATTAAGCCAATTTTAATGCTTTTTTCGTCTCTTTTATTTTTAACGGGAAAGTAGACTAAAAAACATTTCAATAAATTTACATAGAAAGGGCAATTTAATACTGTAAAACATATTCCTATTGATATGAAGATAAATATAATCATTTAGTAAATAATTAATATTCTATCAAAACTTTGATGGAATTAAGTACCTTCAAATGCTTAAAAGCAGTTTCTATAAAAGGAAAAGAAAAAACGTTTTAAAAACTTATAAGGAAAGTATGAAACCGTTACTTTGATATGTTATTATGGCTCGAATGTTATTTTGTGCACTTTGAAAGGGTTTACAAAAAACATTTGCGAAGAAAGTAACAGTTTGGGTGGGGTGAGGAGTAGAGATTTCACTCGGAGGTCCAATAAAGGGGGGGGGGGGGATGTTGATCAGTCAATCTGTGCCTGCTGAACTCTCCTTGTATTTTACGAAGACTTCTTAAGCAAGCTACTGTTCTCTAATTTTTACTATTTTTGCTTGACAATTTACTTTTGCTGTTATTAAATATCTTCCATGCATACACGAGTGAAAGTTTATTTTTGTATAAAGGAACAGACGATTTGCTTTCGTGCAAATCTTTCTAAAAGTAAGTCGTATTCACCAGATGATTTGAATCTCTCACAGTCAACCGGTGGAAGCCTTCTTCAACTAATCAGTGATCTTCAATCAGCAGTTCGTGTGTCTAAATGAGGTTCGATTCCGTTGGTGAATATGGCCGTAAATGTTTCAAGACACAACGTAGAACTTAACTATGATGGAACGTTAACAATAATACCTTCACTCTTAATATGTTACCCATCAAACTGTTTAATTTTAATAAGGAAACGTTCTTTTAAAGCACATGTGAATGTTTGCGGATTTGGAATTAAATCTCAAAGTGAAATGATTAAATTTTCAAAGTGTTAAGTGTATTAACCATCTTGATGGTAAGCTTGAATACAACCCTTGCTTGTTCTATGGATGTTAATATTCAGTGCGACAAATCCTGCCGCCAAGAGGGTTAAATTCAAAGTGAAAAATGAAATGTAATCAAAGTTGAAAAACAACTGATCAATAAACATGTACACAAATATAGAGCTTATGTTTGTTTCCATCGACCATGGTCTTCAAAACCGAAACTCACTAAATGAGAATTGAAGGGCTTGGGAGATGAAGGGGTTATATGACAAAACAGAAATTGCGAGTAATTAATGTTCAAAGTTTTATTGTTGCAGTTGTTGCAGCTTGTTTTGTCGTTAGTGTGCGTATGAAATCGGTCCAATGACATCTACTTTTTGATGTACCTAGTTTTATTTGCTTACCTGTATCCATTGCTTACCATTGTCCAAAGTGTTCATTTTTTTTAAAGGAAACATAGCCCTTTCATCCTCCAAGCCCTTCAATTAAGATCATATAACCACGGTTAAAAAGCTTTATCCGATTTTTTTTTCAAATTAGAAGAGCAAGTTTGGCAACACCATCATTTGCAGTCTATCAATTTCTAGTTTTGGCGAAAATGGTCGATGGAATATTACATACGTATCACGAATATCCTTAATAAAGTTGAATATTTGTAAGAAGAAATAAAGTTTCTACCGTTTGTTTAATATTATAATGAAATGTTCCTTTCTAGCAATAGGAAAACAATGTAAGATTCTATTGTCTGCATTTTTTCTGAATAAGGGCAGTAAAATTGCACGTCAACTAAAATTTTATGAATAAATAAAATTCAAAAAAGGTTCGATTTGTCAGAGCTAAAAATAATATATCTTGAAATATGTAAATATTGTAAAAGATAATGTATATTTCAAAGCTTAAAGGAATCTTATCTAATGCATACAGAAATACAAGGTTTTATTTTCTGCGTTTGCTTTTTAAATTGATTTTTCTATATTATTTCCATAATGCTTTGTGTATTCTCAGTTACTCTTCATAAGCTAACATCTTCTAGAACGAAATATTTATTTACGATTGAAGAAATGTTAATTCCAAGCAATAAAATCATTTTCATAACTGCAGTAGCAAAATGTATAAATTGTTTGTTGGATGTATGAACTCATCAAAATTAACCATTAAGTCACATAAAATGCGAAAAGAAATATAGCTGCGATTGTTTTGTCGAAGAAATGCAACTGTTTTTTCACAGTAACCTGCGAGATATTCACATTAATTTAAAAAAAGAAAGAAGAAAAAGTTCTGGTCGAGTAGGCTTAATTAAGCCCACTATTTCGTCATATCATGTTTTTTGTAGTTCTTACTCAAATTTCATCTGAAATCATTCATTGTCAATGAAATGGAAACTAATCTTGTTCTACATCATTCTGTGTAATAAATATGAAAATAAAATATCCAATGAAAGGTATTATGTTGATTTTAATTACTCTTAGGACCCTGCTCCACATCAGCGGAAAACGCAAGCGTAAAGCAGAAACGTAAAATGGATTAAATAGTATTCCTATGGAAAGTACTCTGATTTTCGGTTTCTGCCTTCAGTTTTGGTCGCGTTTTCCGCTGATCCTTAGGGCCTGCTCCACATTGACGTAAAGCAGAATAAAATAATTTTGGAAAAAAATAGAACCGACTTCAGTTAGAAATTGCTCTAAAAAGTAAAAAATAATTTTTTTCTTTGAACACCATCGAAAGTACTTTTAGACATAAGTTTTGAAGTCGGCGCAGAAACAATGTATAGAATCATACGCAACTACAATTCAACTACATAAATTTTAATGGATCCAGGTTTTTTAAGAGCATTCGCATACATTTCATTCATTACCACACATTCGTGCAATGGTACAAATAGTCTGCTTTTAATTTTCAATGGTTTCTCTGAAAAATGCTGGCAAAATATGGTTAAATATCATTTTACTCATCGTTTTTGCGCCGACTTCAAAACTTATGCTTAAAAGTAGTTTCGATGGTGTTCAAAGAAAAAAATTATTTTTTACTTTTTAGAGCAATTTCTAACTGAAGTCGGTTCTATTTTTTTCCAAAATTATTTTATTTTATTCTTTTTAGTGTAAGTGTACTTATGAAATAAGGTAATGTTTCCATTACGAAACTTCACCTAAATTTCTTAAGTAAATGCTACATAAAATAAACTGAAAAAAAAGGAAGAAACTATCAACGCGTCTAAAAATTTTAAACGATTGACACTAAAACATAATATTTGTTATTCTCTGGTATTTATTTGTGTACTAGCTTAATCAAAGCCATTTAAATATCAACGGCTTTTCAACTAATTTATATTTCAAAGCAATTCTAGTTTTTCGTTGTTCTTAAGATTTTAACACATACTACATACGTTCCCGCTAATGAGTTTCATGTTTGATTTAGTTAAGCCTTCATGTAAAATTCTCATTATCATTATTATTACAGTTTCATATCAACCACTTTTGTAACAATGGATTTCATATTTAATCATTTAGGAAAAATCGCTTTAAATTCGACTACTTATTAATATTTCATACTTACTCCAGAGAAGCCTTGGATCAAAATTTTTATCATGATTACTATTAATATTGCTGTTGCGAGGCAACAAAATTTTTGCAACAATGGATTGAAAATTTAATCATTTAATGGGGAAATGACATGAAATTTACTGTTTTCCTTAATAACTTTTTTTCTAGTGAACAAATATCGTCATATGAGTACATGGTACCTAAGTTACACCATCTCCTATCGATTAAAAATAGAATCGTCCAAATCGGTTCAGTAGATCAGCTGTTATGTGCGAACAAACAAAAAAAAAAAAAACATACGCTTTGAATTGATAACCTCCTCCTTTGTTGAAGTCGGTTAAAAAACATACGCTTTGAATCGATAACCTCCTCCTTTGTTGAAGTCGGTTAAAAATAAAGCAGAAACGTAAAATGGATTAAATAGTGTTCCTATTAGGGGTGCGACATCGAAGGCAAAACATCGATGTTTCAAGACATCGATGTTTCGAAATTAAGACATCGATGGTATTGATACATCGACCAAAAAACATCGATGTTTTCAAACATCGATGTTTCAAAACATCGATCTTTTTTTATAAAAATTACTTACACATTTAAATGTACAGTAATACAGTAACTCCCCAATACATTGCGCCTCTTTATATCACTCAATTAGATTTATCTTTTGTCTCCTGAAAAACATCAACCGTATGATATCGATGTCAATTATAGAAAACTGTTTTAGTGAGATAGATACTGCAACTGTTGATTAATGTATAACTTTTATTTATCGCATATTTTATGAAACTTTTTTGTTGAAATGTAAAACACCGTTATCGAAAAAAAATTTCTAAAGCAAAACAAAAACAACGATGTTTAAAAATCGTTGACCGTAAATCATCGGTAGTAATTTAAAAAAAAACTATTTCAATACGATAGATATTGTAACTGTTAAAGATGAATCTTTTTTATTGCATAT
Source organism: Uloborus plumipes (assembly GCA_038373865.1). Classification (NCBI taxonomy): domain Eukaryota; kingdom Metazoa; phylum Arthropoda; class Arachnida; order Araneae; family Uloboridae; genus Uloborus; species Uloborus plumipes. Next base: position 48,256 of record JAXGGA010009738.1, read on the forward strand.
TTTTATTGCTTTTTGCTGAAAAGTAAAACAGACATCGAAAGAAAAAAAACATCGAACGCGAAACAGTGATCATTAAAAGACATCGACCTTAAAACATCGATGATTTTTTTTTTTTTATTAGCACAAGAATAAAACTCCTCGTGTTCCACAAAGTATACCACGAGGCTTACAGATGTAAGTAGTAAAAGCAAAAGAACAAAAACAAAACCAGCAATTTTTAAAAGGTAATACTATTCACAAAAACACAGAAAAGTGAAAAGGTCTCTGATCTTCTAACGACCTCCGAGAAGACAGGAGGCCATGGTACGGAAAGACGAGCCAAACCTATCCTGAAGGTCGACCTAGCTCCTGCCTGCAAGCAGCAGTGTAGAAGAACATGCTCAACAGTTTGCTCACCAACCCCGCAGCTACAACGTGCACTTGGTGAGATGCCAAACCTAAACAAGTAACTTTTAAAGTTCCCGTGTCCAGTGACAACTTGAGACAAATGGAAACTAGTTGAGAAAAATCTGCACTTCAAACGCTGAAAGACCGTTGGAAAAAATCTTTTCGTCCATTTTGCGTTTGCCGAGGCTAAATACTCAGCATTCCATTGAGCAAAGTTTTCTCTTTTGCCATTGACTTCCAGTGAGATACGGGAATACTCACCTTCAAGTCAATGGCACGCCTTGTTGCTTGTTTGGCAAGTTCATCTGCCCTCTCGTTTCCAAAAAAACCACTATGACCTCTTACATAGGAGAAGTGCACAACAGCAACACCCTCCAATGCACTGAGCACAGAATGGATTTCTACCACCAGTCTTTCCGTCGTGGCTGTATTGCGCAGCAGGAAAAGTGACGACAGGGAGTCAGTACAAATAATAAAGTTAACGGCTCCAGAAGTGTGGTGAAAACTCTGAACCCATTTAATGGCAAGGTTTAAACATAAAAGTTCGGCCTGGAAAACAGAGCACTCATCCGGTATCCGATGCTCGACTGTTTCCTTCTCCGTTCCATTTTGATAGATAACAAACGCCAGGCCAACTTTGCTGTTTAGCTTGCTGCCATCAGTAAAGCAAGCTATTTCATAATCCTCAAGGTTGCTTGCGTGAAAGTTTACAATCGTAATGGGTTTCCTACTCGAAGGATGTGGTAAACGTGCAATGGGCAGCTTACCATCCAAGGTATTGCAAGAACTAAAATCGCGACGCTTGAACTCAATGTCATTCACAATGACTAGGTCAATAGGTGGAAGTCCAGAAAGAACAAAAAGTGCATCGTAGCTGACTGTCCTGTAACTCCTAGTGATTCGGAGCAGAAATCTTCTCTGAATTCTTCTGAGAAGTTTGCTGTTTGTTTTCTTTCTCAAGGAGTTCCCCCAAGCTCTAGAACCATACGAAATAAGTGGGACGATACCCTGCTTGTAGATTAACTTAAGAATGTCAGTCTTCACTCCATAAGTATTCTGAGAGATTCTCATGAAACCGAGAAGAAGTTTCTCACACTTGTTGGACACATACGCAATGTGCTGCTTCCACTGGAGTTTGTTATCCACGATAATGCCAAGATATTTCATTTGTTGCACTTCTTCAATAGGCTCGTTCCCAATTGCCAGATCTATAATTTCGTCAGTCCTCGATCTTTTATGGATCATCATCACTTTTGATTTGGAAGGATTAAACTGCAGTTTGAACAGCCTCGACCAATCAAATATATAATCGAGAATCTCTTGCGTTAGAGTGCAGGCCTCATGAAAATGCTTACATTGCACGATTAGGAGCAGGTCGTCCGCAAAAGCAATTGTATAGCAATTCGCAAACTT